>CAOGCB010893583.1:0-19174 GCA_948266635.1 Cnidoscolus chayamansa | reverse complement strand
AATAATTATTTTAGACATGAATGAAAGGAAATTTGATGATTTTTATGATTTATGAATGATATGTTTCTACAATAGTCTTTATTTGATGTATTTATATCTATTATAATGTTGTATTTATTAGTCTTTCTTATATCTTGCAATTTCTATTCATTTTATGAACTTTGCAAATTTTTTTGAAAAATTTGCGTAGCGCCAGGCCGTTACCGTTACGTTACGGCCGTTATAGGCCTGTTTCCGTTACCCGCGACCGCGACCGCGATTTAAAACCATGGTAATTACTCTCTTCTGCATAACAATAAAAAAAATTTAAAAAAAAAAAAACTACAGAATTTACCATGGAGCCTTTCACACTATCCAGGACTTAGAATAGCACAAAAATGAGAAAAGGAACTACATGTGTTCTGTGAATGCATTCATCAAGCACATGGAGACATCCCACTAGAGGAGATCAAGTCAGATTTATTTAGGTTATGATACCTAACAACTGTAGAATTTGATGAATTCAGAGATGAGTAGGAGCTTGAATAATGAACTTATGTAGATTTTTCTTGTTGAAAACATACATAAATATGACATGGACATAAGTTGACAAGGTAACATTTCCATTTTTTTTTCATCTGAAAAGCCCTATCTTTTGAAGCCAGAATTGATTTTCCTTTACATCTAACATGATGCATGAAATGATGTTAGTGGTTACACTCTGCATTTTAGTTGTGTTTACTATGCTGCCATGAGGTGCATCTTCGTCATCCATTCATCGAGCACATGGAAGAAGCAGTGTAGCAGAGATGAGTAAAGATTGATGGGTCAATTCATCTAAGAACAGCAGAAGATCTCAGTCTATTGCTCAACAATAGGAGATCTCAGCAATCTCAGATCACTCATAAAAAACAGGAGATCTCAAACAAACTGTAGATGTTAATGGGTAGTGAAGATAGCAAAGATAAAGAGAAACAGAGGATTTCTCAAAACAGGGACCCAGATTCTCCTTAGTGCTTGATTCAGGAAATGAGCCCACCAAGATGATAGATACTACTGGACCCTACAATTCGCTGTCATCAAATAACACATTGTTCGAACCTGGAGCTCTAACACACCAATTGCATTTGCATTAGACACAGTTAGTGAGGGATTGTTACAGATGCATTTACGGGAAACAATATCATAGAAGATAGAAGCCTTTTATTTGGAGTCTTTTGGCAGAATTGTGTTGGTGTTTTATTTGGAGTCTTTTGGCAAATTATGTTAGGTTTAGGAGTCTTTTTTAGTAGAATTATATTAGGATTAGAACTCTTTTTGGCAGAAGTAGATTTCTCTAGTAGTTCATTTAAATACTTGTACTAGACTTCTAGTTTATTTAGAAGTCCAATGTAATTCTTATTATTTTAAGGATTATCTCATCAATAAAAGAAAGCTAGCAGAATTTTATCAAAATATCAAGATTAAGACTCTCTTGCTTGAACGAGTCTTGAGGTATCTAGAGCTCCCTCTCCTGAGCTCTTCATCGTTAATCCAAGATAGGTTCCGCCAAGGAGGTCAGAACCCGCAACAAAGGAAACAGCACGGCAGGAGAATTACCAGTAAATAGGCCTGTGATGAGATCCATAACACGGGGACATAACAGGGATACTATTCTTCAAATAATGTTTCTTGATAGAGATCAAGATTGGCATTTCTTTTTTGGTGGACAGAAATCAGACATTACATTGCGGGAAGGGATGGAGTAAAAAATATGTGTTTCTTGTTTGCAAGGCGAGATTTTTTCTTTTTAATAATCAAAATTGCAATTTTCAAGCACTCACACACCTTAAATGGTGTGTTTTACACACAAGTAACCTCCGTTAAAAAAGGGCTGAAGCTGAATGTGGAAGAAAACAATGTTCCAGGGTCAATGTCAACAAATAAATGTTTATGGACTCAATAGCATAAATAATAAAAATTTTAGCTATCAAATATGCTTTTTGCCTTACATGTTGGATGTAAAGCAAGCCCGTCTATACCAAAATTTCAATTACATATGACTTTTTTCTTTCTTTCTTTCTTTATTTTTCTCATGAAGAAGCAAGACTGTTGACATTTTTGTGCGCATTAATTGAAAACAATAAGAGCAAGGAGGAAGTAACATACAGCAAAAGGTTCAGCTTCCTTCCATATCTCAAGAAGATTTATCTCCTCCAAAGGTTGGAGACCAAGGCGAGAAAGTCCAGACTGGCTAAATTTCTCAAATAGTAAATATTTGTCAACAGAAGCATTCTCTTCAGATCTCATAATCCCATTGCCAGACAAGGTATCAGGGTCCAACTCCAAGGTTGAATTGTCATCTACAAAAAAAAGAAATTGAGAGTAATCATCAGCATCACATTCATATTTTAATTTTCTGAACATCTAGAGACAAAAATTCATAAACACCATTAGCTATACATTCTTCGAGCTCAAACACTTCAGGAAAAGCCCTTCAGCCCTTTTGAACTGTGAATTACATGGATCAGCAGGTTCAGTTATAAAAACACAACACTTGGTTGAGTAATATCCTCAGCCAAAATTACCTCAAAAAATGAAAACCAAATACTTCAGGTTTAATATTTTCAGTTTGAGTTGGTTAAAAACAATGGAAAACCAGCAGCCTATCTCATTTGAGCCACCTAACGAGGGGCCAAGACTTCCCTCTATTTTATAGAAGGGAAGTCTTGTCCCTTAACTCTCAAAAACCTATGTCCCACATCAGTTATGCCCTCCTACAAGAAAAGAATAACTAGTAATTGATTTGGGTTCTAGTCATAATAATTTAAAGAATTTTAATTATTACTAACATATTAGTTATTAAAAAAAATATTCTGATTAGTTTCTTACAGAAGTGAGCGAAGAAAACCAAAATAATGATTCAAAACCCAAAAAACTGGTTGATTGAACTTTGAACTTTCTTTTCCAATTTACAAAACCAACTGTTATAATCGCTGAGTGCATAAAGATATAAAAAGAAAATAATATTCATAAAAAAGTTAACATGTTCTAGTACTTATCTTAAAAATAAATCCTCACAAATGTATAATGTGAATATTCAATATGCTATAGAAACAATTTAAAAAAAAAAACTAATGTAGTGATATTATTTAAGAAAAAAGGGTGATCTAATGCATAGAGCATCACACACTAGTGATCTACGGGGACTGTTGATGTTAAAATGCAAAACCATTTAAGGTTTTGTTGGAGAAATTTGAGATTAAATTAAATGTGATAAGTTCAATTTGGTTAATTATAAAAGGTGAAAAAACTTACCAAACCAAATTGGTAAAACAAACTGGTAAGCAGAACAACTTTACTAATGTATAAACTAAAACCAAACTATTGAACTGATATCCTAAAACTTGTGTTTTGATTCAAATGGGTTTGGCAATTTAGTCAAGTTTATAAAATAAAATAAAAAACCTATCATGAAGCTCTCCAGTTCTCCACCACCATTGAGATTTTTGATAAGTTCTCAAAATCAAATTTCTTTACTAGGAAAAACACCAATAACCTCAGCTTTGATAAATAAATTTCACCCATGTTTCTCCTACACTGCTAAATAATAATCCTAATTCAACCTAATGAAAATAAATGTTTTATAGCAATACTACCTTAAAAGCACACCACATAGCTCTTTCATGTTATGTTTCCAAGTTGAAGATGGTAGCTAACCATTAGGTTGGTCAATAAATTTACAGTACATGATATAATGCTTGATGTTAATATTGAGAACAACAATTTTTTACTTGTTCTTTCACAAAGGCAATCCAATATGAACAAACATAAATGTTCCAAGGCAAGTGGGAGGTCAGTTAAGCTAAAAACCAAGTAAACTGCATTTGATGTCAAATCAAAGATTGTCTGAACTTAGGAGTTTAGGCTGACAAACTTTTTCCTTCTAAATGATGAAGGGATAAAAATGAACTTCGTAGCAATTCTTTAATATAAGGGTAGAACTCAACATACCATTATCTGCCTATGCTAAATCCCCAATGAAGTTGTAAAATTATTTTATATTACAAAAAACTACCATTAAGTTGTTTTTATTTCAGAATTCCTCACTTCTAAAATTTAAGTTACTGGTCCAAACAAATATTAAATCAAACTTAGTTCTTTGAAAAGGGAATTACTAATGAACGAATTTCCCACTTTACGAGGATAAGGACAACCAACAGAAGGAAAAAAAAATGGAAATCCTCTGTTTGTTATCCTTCATAAATAAGGGGGAAATCCATTTGCTTCATAGAAAATAACTTGTCAACGAAAAACATTTTCCAAGTAAAACCATCTTGGATAAAAAAATTATCTTATATTGTTATGTTGCAACACTCACTAAGCCCTTGTTTGGTTCAAATCTATTATGGAATACAGTTCATTCACAAATGAATTCTATGAATTTCTTTGTTTGGTGTAATATATTATATATGGAATTCATTTCAAATCCATACTTGGCATAAATGTAGAAATTCAACTCAATACTGTTCATTTCCAAAAAAAATATCCTTTTTATATCGACCACCACCATCCCACAAATACCATCACTGCATTAGTTGGGAAGCTAGCAAGCCTCATATGATATGAAAATGGAAATAACATATCCCACGAGTTATGAACTACAATTCTCTAAACAACTTGTACTTATGCCAATGATTCTACTATTAATTGATCTCATCTTATATGACATACTAGTATTTCCAAATGCAATTGCAAAGTCTTTAGAGTTCCTAACAGAAGAAGCCAGTGCATATCTGCTGACAAGAAGCAAAAGCCAATCTACTACTTATGCAAAAACCTCAAGTGAACCCATGTTTCCTGAAAACAATATCAACAATATTCAGAATCCACAAACATATATTCTACTACTATTGTGATTCTATTTTTCATCTTCAACCAAGACAGTTTAATGCCATCATCATATGCAATGAATTTTTTAACTAAATATGCATCATATGTCACATGCAAAAGGTCAAGGGCTTCCATGGCCTCTCACTGGTTAAGTCCTAGTTATTTCAATTATGTTACACTATATCCACATTGACTAGTACTTGTGATGACACAACAATTAAACAAGTGCAAAAGAAAATGTTCGAAAGCAGCAATCTCATCAAGATTGCAAATTGAAAAGATTCAAATAACAATGAGATGAACATTGACAATTAAGATCCTTTAACTCGATTCACTCAACATTCATGAAGTTGCTATAGTGTTTCAATGGCTTCTCATAAATAAATAAAAACGACTACAAAAATGTAAAAGAAAAAGACTGATGTCTGACAAGATTAGTTATGAAATATTACATTCCTGGATCACACATATCCCAATCCTATCCAATATCCATAACATGAAATTTGGAGATAATCCTCAATGAAAGAACTTGCATGTGTCATCATAAGGCTGGTCAATGTAGATATACCGCAAATGAAATTACAATAAAGTTGAAAAACTAGGATTAAACCAGTGGAAGTCATGAAAGCACTGGACTTTTGTATGTGAAGGATCATGAATATTTAGTTGAAAGATTCTTTCAATATGATAATCATATTAAACTTTCTTTGCTGGAAATGAAAATGAGATAGCAATAGTAGTATAACTTAGATATTTGAATTTTGAGCACTCTTGCTATATTCTTCAGGAAATTCAGGTTCACTTTATGTTACAATGATAGGTTTTGCTTCTTGTTTAGTGGAATATTTACTTGATTCTTTCATTGTAAAGTTTTTAAGACTGTTATTTAATTCATTTTGAAATAGCAGTTATGTCATATCAGATTGGATCAGTGAACAGTGGAGCATTGACATAATTGTAATTGGTTTAGAGAAATCTATTGTTGTAGTTCATGACTCATGAAATCTCTGGTTTTTTTTGTTTGAATTAATTGAATTATATACCATTCTATGTCATTTTATTAGGTATCCATATAAGCCACCCTCTTAGTAGTTAGTTCTTCGATTAGTTTT
The DNA here is from genome assembly GCA_948266635.1 of Cnidoscolus chayamansa. Lineage (NCBI taxonomy): Eukaryota > Viridiplantae > Streptophyta > Magnoliopsida > Malpighiales > Euphorbiaceae > Cnidoscolus > Cnidoscolus chayamansa. Next base: position 13,211 of record CAOGCB010893583.1, on the reverse strand, counting down.
GCCCCTACCGGCCCTCTTTCTCTGGCTCTTGATGTTTTGAGTTTTGACTCCCCTCTTGCTTTTTCTCTGGCTGTTGATGTTTTAAGTTTTGACTTCCAAGAATTGCTTATTTTTCTATTATTGTTAATATGAGAAAATAACATAGTAGTTTATAGTTGTTGCCAACAATTTGTAGCAGTTACTTGTGGCCACTGACTAGCAATAACCATTGATAAATTGACAATCAATTTGCATGCCAGTAAAATATTCAAGCATTCACTTGATTACCAGTATTAGATTCTGCGGGATGTAGAGAGAGGCAGGTTTCTTCCACTTTAGAAATGCTCTGTGGCAGCATTGAATGTTTGTTTTCTCCATTATGCTGTGCAGAATGCAAGGCCCTCCTTTGATGTTGACGGCGCAAGGCCTTCCCTTGGCGTCCAATTGAAGGACTTTTTTTTATGATTTCAGGATGATGTTTACAAAGAACCTTCAAAGGAAACAAATGTTATTCACAGCCATGTCACCAAAGAAAAACGCACATATAATATTGTACATATCTTCAAATATCCATAGATAGAGTAGTCCAAAAAAGAAAAGAAAAAGAAACTCAAAGGTTGCATGCTGCAGCATTCTGCTAAGATGCACTAATCTGGTGTTTCTAATTGGAAAAGAATATCCAATGTTGTCAACTTAAATTGTTGCCTCCCAATTTATTATGGGATATAATTTCTCTGTATTCTTTTCCTTTTTTTGTTGGTTAAGGTTATTCTTATTCACATGTGATTGGAGAGCTTCAATTTTCATTTCAAAAAATTAGATGAAAAAAAAGGAGATTTTGCATCTTCTACTGAGCTGATTTTTTATCCTTGCGTGTCAAATGAGAACATGTTGATAAGAGTAGATTATGCATTTTTCTCAAGCACATCATGTTTTCCAAGTGTAGGAATGGGACCCACAAGCTTTTTGAATGTAATCCATAGTCTTGCTATAAGTAATAAGCTCTTCTTTTTCTATTTTTTTAATTCGACATTTTTCCACAATAAAATCATTTTTATCTAAACTAAAGACTTGCAAGGAAACATCTTGCATCATTCTGCATCCTCTTTAGCAATTGAATGATAACAAGGCTTAATAACAATCAGGCAATGCATGAAAAAGCCTTCATTCCCCATCTCAACTACACCCTAATGATACTCGCATACAAAACTTTATCACTAGTCAAAACAGAAAGCTGTTGATCTTCTAATGGTGATGCAAATGGCATCATGCCTGAAAGCTGTTTCACTATCACCACTTAAAGAAGAAAGCATGCCACCTTTGTAACATATCAGAAATCTTATCTTAACGGGGAATGAGCTCATTAGAGGGAGCTTTTAACACCTCAGACTTATTGAGAGAGAGCCTTACATATCAGAAATTTTGAATCTGAAATATGCTTGATTTATTGATAAATTATTATCTCTATGCATATAGATCACAAAAGAGCCATACCATAAACCAACTCCTACTAATTAGAATTTTAAATTCTTGATATTTTAGAATTTCAATTAATTAACTAAATCATAATCCTAATCCTAATCCTAATCCTACTCCTAATTCTAATCATAATCCCGATACTAACCTAATCTTAATCCTATCCCATATCCTCATCCTAATGATCAACCAAATAGGTTGAATTTTCTTGTTATAGAATCAGAAGGATAAATTACCAGTCAATTGGTTTCATTAATTAAAAGTTCTCCCTTCAAAACTGATTCTTATAGCCCTGCTTATACCATAAAATCTTAATAGAATTACATCTTAGCCTTTTTAAAATACAGTATAATTTCAATCATCAATGACCAAAAAGATTAAGAGAAGACATAAATAAACCTAATCTAAAAACTAGTACAGTATGGTGAATAGTAACAAACCACAAATCTAAGCTTTCACCCTGATTCATTTGCCTAAACTTACTGTTTCAAATCTCAAAAGAAGTTTAATGCTCTATTTTTTGGCACAAATCCTGAAGAAAACTAAATGTATGATTACAACTATCTTTTGATTTTCAACCACAAACTCATGGTCCAATATAGAGAGTCAATTGCAATAGTATTGTCAAATGCAAAATGCAATCTTGGCGTACCAGTCCCCAACATCATTATAGGTGTTCAAGGCCAAAAAGTATGGTGGGCATGCAGTTGGAGTGGTCCCAAACCCAACCAAATTCAAAGAACCAAAAAACCGAAATCAAGAAAAAAAAAAAGTCAATAGAACTGAACCACATTGAAGAAAGAACTAAATTGAATGGAAGAAATTCAATTCAGTTAGGTTCGGAACCGAATTGAGGCAGAGACAATATTGTTCCCAAAAACTACACAGCTAACCACAAATCCAATAACTAGATGATGCAAAGGCAACATTCTCAAATAACAAATTTTTGAGAGAAAAGCATATAACCACCACCCATTCAACATACACGAAGGATCAACATTTCACATATGGAAGTCACAAATCTTACAGGAATTCAAATGTGCTTCTTCTACATGAGTACAGATCTTGACCCATGAGTACAATTGAGGCAGAACCCATAAGCAATGTGGACCCAGAAGCCATGAGTACTATCATATGTCAAAGAAGGGAATGGAATGGGTACTATGTCGATGTGGATGTGGAACTTGGGTATCATCAAAGAAGAAGAAAGAAGAAGGAGGAGGAGGAGGAGGAGGAAGAGCAGTGTTGTCTCTGTTGATGTGGGTGTTGGTATTGTCAAAGAAGAAGAAGTAGAAGAGGAGGGACGTGCGAGTGAAGATGTGGGCCTGTCAGTGGGTGTGGCTCAAGTGCTGGTCCAGGAGAAGAGCTGAAGAGGGCAAGGTCTTTCACTTTTGCTTTAGTATTTATGTAAAGATAAAATGGTGTAGCATCTGCAAGGGATAAAAGAACCGGTTCATTTCGGTAAATTTGGTTGTGTTTTTCTTTTACTAAATTAATCAAACCAATCCAAAATGGAATTTATTTAAATGATAACTGGAACCAAACAGATTAGATGGAAAACCAAACCGAAAGACTAAATTAAATCAATTCAGTTTAGCATTCCAATTTAAACTGATTAATGCTTAGCCCTACCAGAAAGCATCTACTTTGAAAGCAAGGTGGCCTCTTAAACATATAAACACTAAGACTTGTCAATAAGCTGTTGAGAAAATAAAGCATTCATCATCATTTGAAATGAATTCTTTTCTAATCAGCTTATGTCGACTATATAAAGAGCACAAGCATAAAATTTTGCAAGTTGAATATTAGATAACCTTGAAAACCATGAGATAGTTGCAACAATACACTTATTATTATTTGTAATTTGTGCCAAAAATAGAACATGAAACTTCTTTTGACATGGGCTAATAGAGATAGTCAATTCCAATAATGTTGTCAAAGGCATAACGCAATCTTGGAGCACCATGTACCCCACATCATTACAGACATTCGACACAAAAATAGCATTTACTTTAAAATCTAGGTGCCCTTATAAAATATGAAAAGTAAGACTTGTATTTGACGTACTGTTAAAAATATGAAGCATTCATTATCATCTGAAAGGAACTCTTTTTTCTAATTAGTTTAATGAACATTATAGAAGGAGCTCAATCACAAAATTTTGCAAGTTGAATAATATGTGATAAGCTTGAAAATCAGAAGATGATTGTAACCACATATTTAGTCTTATTCATTATTTGTGTCAAAAATAGAATATTAAACTTCTTTTGACATGGTCTAGTAGAGATGGTCAATCACAATAGTGTTGTCAAAGGCAAAATTCAATCTTGGCCTTGGGGCACTATGTCCCAACATCATCATATGTGTTCAACACCGAAAAACATATGGTTTGAAAGCAAGGTGGTCTAATAAACATAAAAATTAGGATTTGTATTTGACAAACTGTTAAAGTATGAAGCACTCATCGTGATTGTGAAATGAACTGTTTTTTCTAATTAGTTTAATGAGCATTACATACGGAGCTTGAGCATAAAACTTTGCAAGCTGATAAGTTAATAAGCTTGAAAACAGCAAAAAACAAGAAGGCAAATATCAAAACCACGATAACAATACACAAAATAAAACTGTATATACATGCTCAATAGCACATAGATAACAAGATGAAAATACAAAATCAAACATAAACAAAAGAAATACAAACTCTAATCACATTATCAAGAATAAACAGGAAAGCCAATATAAAGCATTTACAATGACATAAGATACAGCATACCATCTGAAAAGCAGCACGAAAAGTGTGCAACTCAAAATTTTGGAGACCGACATCTTTGTCAAGACAACTCCATCTCTCTGCACTCTAAACAAATATCATCAAATATATCTTTAGATTGTGAAAGCAACTATTTAAAGCATTTGTCAGGACAAAATAATTCAAAAACTACTATTGTTCATTAACCCGAATACCTACTTTCATGAACAGATACAATCTAGAAAATATATTTGTTCTTATTCCAATATCAGCAAAAAATAATAATGACAAAAAGATAAGTAGAAGAACCTAAGCAATCAATAGAAGCTAGTTAAGTCCATCATCATGCAGTGACTTCTTAACCACTCATAAACCCTTTTCTTCTGCACCCTAAGCATTGACCTTCATGCTTCACACCTCTATCGCAAAAGTTAATTGTTCATATCACAAACAGGGCCCAGTAAAAGTTGCATGAGGTGAAATGACTTAATATTTTGGTATCAGGATAACTGAAAAGACTCATACCTCTTATCACTGATATTTATAGCAAGTGCAAACCATAAAAATTATTTGCAAGGAAAAAAATTCAGTTGCTAAGTTTATCAAGGGCCATTATGCTAGACATTAACTTGGTGGACTAGAGAATCCACGATTAAATGTCCCTTTACTCCTGGATAGCATTATGCAATTCATCCTTGATTTGCTGAATTATAGTTATAAACATCCTAACAAACAAATAACCTCTTCCAGCCCATCTCTATCTAGGAGCTATTATCCGAAATTTCCACCCAATTTAAACCAGGATGTTCATGTATAGTGTCATCTCTTGCTAAGAACTAGCAGCTTATAAGCTAAAATTTTTTATCCAAATTTACACTTAGATAAGCATAGTGCTTCAGAAGTTTTAAGCTTCACCTTAACGTTATTGCAATTTACAGCACACACCTTAATCTTATAGTCTCAGCTTCACAACATTAATTGTTTAGACATGTAGCAGCTCTCAACACAAAAACCTCCATAGTTTGTCTTTAATTGCCTTAAAGATATCAGTTAGTCACTAAACAAACAAGAACATTTTGATCATATTGCTTCATAAGACTGAAATTTAAGAAAGTAAAACTCCACACACCTGACAAGCAAGATCACGTGAATTCTTCCCAAGTGATATGCCAGCAGATTTAACACCAGAACTCATTGGAAAACCACAATGAGAACCAGCAGCATTAGAACATTCTTCTGATAACAAGTTGTAGCAGCACCCAATGCTAACAACTGCTTTTACTTCTTTGCACTCCAAAAAGGTCCTAGTTTAATAAACATATGTATTAAAAAAATTCATAATTCTAAAGTTTCAATTTGAACAAATCAAGTAATTTTATTTGCTTGGGATATAGTAACAGTGCTTCAACACCCATCACATATCGAACACATTCATCATTTTTGTCATGCAACTTTGGTACAAACAATCAAATTAAGAGTGGGTAGCAAGCAACATTAGCTAAGAAGCAGGAGTTGCAGTGTTTCAATACCTTCCACACATCCAGCTCAAACAGAAAATGAAACTTTGGCTTCATTTCTAATGCAATGTGGACAAATTTGTAAGATGTGAACAAAATTAAACCAAAATATAAATCTAATATGCATGATGCATCAACTAATCATCACTTCCATATTAATGCATAATTTTCTTTCTAGGTGATCACTTTAGAAGAGATATTTTAATAATCTTTGTAGTTTCTTCCTAGGGCAATTAGCACAATGCTGTGAAAACAACTTCTCTACAACAGCATGAAAAATGTTGGCTATGACGAATAACCATACATGAACTTATCTTCTTTAACAATAAAGTACATGAACTTTAATTTATAATAGTAAAGTACATGAACTTAAAACTTTGTGACAAAAAAATACATGTCACCTATAATAACTAGTTCTTCTGTAATAATTTTATGATTTGGTGCACGATAACTAAATTTTAAAGTACACATAATTCGTCTCTCTTCCATGACATCTAAAATTTATTTCCATTTTAACCTACCATATTTTTCTTTTCTTTCCAAATTACTGGAAAACCAGTTATTATAGGTCATGCATTTTTTTGTTATAAACTTTTAAGTTCATGTATTTTACTGTTATAAATTAAAATTTATATTCTTTATTATTGAAGTAGATAAGTTCATGTATGGTGATTGAAATTTAGCTTGAATAACCCCACCCCAAAATTTGGAAAGCATAAACCTCCAGTGAACATTGAGACCTTAGGAAAAATATTTTGTCTCCACTTAGCTAAAACAGTGTACTGATGTCTATACTATTCAAGAATGTGAAGGTTTGTCCTATGAGTTAAATATTACGAAACATTATCATTGAGCTGTAAAATAGAAAATAAAAAAGTCAAAGTGCATAGGCTCTCACTTCAGCATTGTTACTGAAAGATCACCACAAGCATGTAATCCAGCAAGTACCAATGAAGTTTTATTGTCTGCAACTTGCCCAATCAGTTCTGGCTGCTTGAAATCATCGCGTAGTGACATGTTAGTCAAGGCTTTCAGCATGTCAATGGACATAACACGGCATGTAATTGTCTTAGGCACATTCAGAACCTTGTTTCCTGAACTAACAAAGAAAAAAGGAAAAGAAATATTACTAACAAATTGAAGCTATACAGAGACAGAGCCTTAAACATTATGATGAATCTATGACACCAACCAGATTTATCACAAACAAGCAAGAAATAAGTAACTCTCTCAACTATTTTTTTTTTTTGTGATTAACAAGATTAATTTTGGGCTGATTAATCAGATACTACAGATCTCATGCCTTCTTACAGTTTTTTGTAGGTTTAAGCAAATAGAATATTACTGAGAATTCAAGAATCAGACTTAAATGAGGACCACAACATACAAATTAATCATAACATAACAACAAACAAAATTGGCTGCACAGAGCCACAGACGGGATCACCAGCAAACCTATTATATGATGGTTTAACACTTTTAACTACTCAATAAAGACCAAATTTCATCTTGGTTTCCGAATTCTGAAAAAGGTACCATTATCTTTCTCATGCGTAAAAATCGCAAGTAAACAAATAGAAACAAAAAGTATTGAATTTCATACTCAAATTTGTGCATTTGTGCTGCATAATGTTTCCTTATCCGTTCTGCACGTGTCTCTGTTACCCGTCCATGATGAGAACAAGCATCAATAGCAACTACTGAGTGATGGTACTGGAAAGAAAGAACTTGTGCAAGATAACCCTGAAAGATTAATCCAATCACGTAAAAAAAATTTGGACAAGCAAACAAATGAAACCTTGTTCAGACAAATGCTACAGAAATATAAGTAATTCAGTTATGCATCATGAGGGCTAAAGATGATTAACTTATAATACTTTGGAATTTGGAGTGGTAGTGCAAGGGGAACTTGAAGTCTTTGAGGGAGATCTTACACGGTGACATTAGCCATTGACAAGGCACACAACAAGGAAAGTTGTTTTCTTCATTTAGATATTATGATTTTAATTAATTAATAACATATTAAAAAACCTGAAAGAAAACATTTATTTATCAGATATATGATTAACGTGTCTAATGTCCTGGATGAGATGCCTTATAACAGCCAACATATTACTGCTTGTGATGTCGAGTGATTTCAGAATAAGCATCTCTAATCCAGAAATAAAGACAGAAGAAATGATTCACGATAGAAAGAGAGGAGGGAGGGGGATACCTGGCCAGCACCAACATCAACAATTGTTTCGGCTCTCACGCTGTTTGCAATAAAACTAACAACAGCAGAAAGAACTTCTACCTGCTCAGAATAAATTATTTCCAGAAAAAAAGAATGAGAAAGGAAATGCCAAGAAACCAATTTTCGAGAATTAGGTCTCATAAATATTTTTGTCTAATTATAGGTTTAAAAAAATTGAAAACATAATTGTCAAAGACCTACACTTACTTCATGTTTTTTCTTCATATTCATGCCTTGTGCAAGAACACTGTTAAGCAACGTGATGTTCAGTCCAGGAAACACCTGGAAAAGGAAAAATAAAGAGCAACAAACAGAAAATATAGCAATTCTAAAGCGTGTCCAGAAGAACATTCAGATTTTAAAAATAATACTACTACAAAATACCTTGTCCAGGTCCACTTGCTCTCGAGAAAACACAAGAGATCTCAAATTCGTAACAAATTGCTTAAGAGAATCAGGCCAGTAGTCCTAAGCAAATGAATAGACAAATTTAGGGTTCATGCTTGTTCTTCACAGGGAACACATTGACAGGAAATGAAGAATAAAGGGATACTATTAGGGTCACCTGAACCACACCAGAAGGAATAAGTAGAAGATTTTGAACAGGTTCACGTTGGAGACATTGAATCCAGTGTTGATCAAGGGATTCCCATAACCTGTCCTTGAAGAAATTGACGACATGAGCACTGATGATGGAATGGTAAGGTTTGATGAAATGGAGAATGGCCTTGATCCATTCTAGGGTTTCACTTGCACTCTCACAACTGTATTTGCCGCTGCTCCCCATACGCCTGCAATGATCTGGCAAATGGTTCTTGGATGGTTCCTGGTTAACAACTTTGGTTTGAGCTCTGCAGTTTAACGTTTTATTTCAAAATATTTTTTAAATTTATAAATCAATTAAAAATAAATTAATTAATTAATTATAATATTAATTAAATTTTAAATTTAAATATTTAATTAAAAGGTGTTTAAAATAAGTTTAATTTGTCAAAATTAAATCTAATGTAATAATTGTTAAATGTATGATAATTTATAATTTATGATTATAAAATGATAAAACTGCTTAGTAATTATTTATAAATATGAATGCTATAAAAAATATATTTCTGTGAATTAGACATATAGACATAAAATCTATATGAATTAATATTTGATGCATGTACCGTGGGATTGCTTTGTATCAAAAGTGATATATCCTAACTTTAGGTGTTTTTATATTTCGATTCGATAGAATTATAGAATGGTAAATTAAAGTGATCCAGCAGTAGTCAAGTGAGAGATTTTTAACTCGATACCCATATAAATAAAATTTTCATATTGTGGCTATCGAAACTCGAATCTTTGATTTTGTATCAACTCTGCCGCTTGTTTACTATTGAACTAAACACATGCGACAAAGAGATATGAAAGGGTATAATATCAAGCGGTTTATCATTCATCTTGTTCACTATAAAAGTTATTGTATGAAACTACATCACGAGTAATTTTAATATAATTGATTTAGAATTTGTATTAGATTATAATATTTGAAGTAACATGTTAGACATTGTGGGATAGAAAAAAATGCAAGCCTTTTTATAAAGTCTAAAATTAAAAGCATTTTGAAAGAGTTCAAGATTGAAAGAAGTTTTATTGATGTCATATACGACAATAAAGAGGCAATGGATACAAGGAATGGGCGAAAATAAGTTTTGAAATAATTAAATAGCATCCGCATGGGCTTAGTTTAATGGTAAGTAAGTGACAGAGTTGGTACAATTTACAAGGTCAAAGTATCGATTCACGACAGTCGCAGTGTATAAATTTTACCTATGTAGATGGACTTTTTGTGAGCACTGAGTTAAAGGCCTCACACTTTATTATCACTGGATTACCGTGATTTACCTCTCTATAATCATGTCGGGCCTGAAGCCTCTAAAATGAGAATATATAATCTTTTAGTACAAGGATTAAATAGCTTGTCATGTATTTACAAACCTTTGTTAAATCATTCGGAAATTTTAAATGTAAAACGTATATTTAGAGAAACAAATGTTTGTACGGACCGAATAACAATAACGATAACGACACAGTGATTTCAAACATTCCTTAGACTTAACGCAAATACGATCGCTGCTAATTATAGATTGTGCGTATCAACGTATTTCTTCCCCACCGTTTAGCCCAACGCAAACGCAATCTTATCACGAAGCCCTAAACACCACAAACCCGAAAATATGCCATCTTTTTAGTTTTCACTGGAGCGGGAAAATACCCTCCATTTTTTAAATCCACAATATAAAGAACTTCATTTTTATTTCAAGATCAAGAACTTCTATTTCTTTCACGCAATTCGCCCTCTTCAACACTCTCATACAATGCGCAGAGCTGTCAAACGAGAACCCACTAATACTAGTAATGCCACCGACCGACAACTCAGAGCAGTAAAGCGTGAACAGATGAATCGGAATCGAGCCGGCACCTCCAGGGACGATTCCACTCAGCAAGGGGAAGTCGACCGCCGAGCCCTCCGCTCTAAGTATCTTGCATTGCATAATAAGATCAATGGTTAGTTGTCTTCCTGTTGTTTGTTTTTACATCCTCTTTTCCCGATTTCGTTGCTTTTTCTGTTCTTTTTTTCTTTTAAATAATTCTTTTTTTTTTTTTCAGATGAGAGAGATGATTTAACGAAAGTTGATTCGGAGAAGTTTAATTCTATGATTAAGGAAGTCGAAGATTTGCACCAGCATGGTAATATTGATTTCTACACGGATCAATATGGGGATTAATGAAATTGCAGTTAATTCGTTTGTGTAAAGGTCAAAACTAGAAGGGATAATCTAATAGATTTCTTTTAATTGACGTTTTATGCATTTCGATTACTGCTTTGCAAATATTAGCTATTTATTAGTTTGAATATATAGTCTTTCATCTCTTGTAAATTTGAATTTCTTCGATTTGTTTAAACCCATCTTGGGGTTTCAGTTCAAAAGCCAAGAGAGCAAGTTGCGGATGCAGAAGCATTACTGGGTCTTGCGAGCACATTGGTGTCATCTGTTAAATCACAGTCAAACGAGGGCATTACTGCTGCAGACTTTGTTTCTTGTGTGCTCTCAGAATTTGGGCATTCGGATAGGATACTGGATGAAGGGAATATATCTAGTTTAATCAAGTGGAAGGAGATTGGGCTTGCTGTTTCACATATTTTCAGAAAATGTAATGGGTTCAGCACAATGTGAGTTCTTTTTTGCTTGTAATATTACAATTTTGTTTTGCCTTTTGGCTTTATTTACTTATTTATTTTTATTTATTAAGGGTTGGACCAATGAATACCGAGTTGAAGCAAAGGACGATAACGGTTAGAAATAACAGAAAACGTGCGAGACCAACTGAAAGATCTCAGCCGGAGGAGGTGAAGTTACCTTTTGGCGTCTTCTCGTTTTTATCATGGTTCTAAGTTTGAGCAGTGGAAGATATAATGATGTTTTCTTTAGCGGATACATAAGCACCTACACGAATAGTAGAAGAGTGAATGTAAATTCCTGTTTTGTTGCTTGAGTACTAGCAGTGCCACGTTGCTTTTACCAGATTCATATTCTCATAATTAAATCAATCTTGTTAGATTACTTGTTTGCATAGCCCTGTGTTAAATCTTTAAGATGTTCATAATAGGGTGCCACCTGCTTCTGTTAGATGACATCTTGACTGGCTGTTCCAATGATGAAGTATAAATGTGATGTTCCATATTCTTAAACAATAAGCACTGACAAGTGTTGCTTCATGTTCTCTAGGTTGATAATACTGGGGCAGAAGAAAAAACAGATACTGATAATAATATGTCAACAATGTTTGAGATCTTAAGGAGGAAAAAACATGTTCGACTTGAAAATTTGATCTTGAATAGAAGGTCTTTTGCACAGACAGTGGAGAATTTGTTTGCACTGTCATTCTTAGTTAAAGATGGGCGGGTTCAGATAGCTGTTGATGAAAGCGGTTCTCACTTTGTCTGTAAGATATGAAGATGTGACTTTCTATACAAATGTTTTTATGGCATATACTGTACTTTTGGCTGATCCCTCACTTTCTCATCTTCAGCACCACGGAATGCTCCTGCTGCCAATTCTGTAATGTCAGGGGAAGTCTCATATGGGCATTTTGTGTTCAGATTTGATTTCAAGGATTGGCAGGTATAAAATAGGAATGATGTCATTTTATCAGATAGTCTAATAATTCAATTTCAAACTTTAGAGCATGGTTCTTCAACTCTCAAATGCTATCTGATATTGCTGAAGACCCATAAGAAAGTATGATAATTTGATATAATGCTGTATGGATTTGCTAATTGTCAATTTGTCATTTTCTAACTTTCTTGATTTTGCCGCATTTGATTGCCTTACTATTCTAATATAAGCTTTGCCGATATTCAATTTTCAGCTAATGATGGACGTGGTTTCGGATGGTGACGAGTTAATGCCACATAGGACCACTTCTGGTACTTCTGAGTTGAGGCCTGCAGTTAGCCAAGAAACGCATAACAGGACACCAATCAGGAAATTCTCTAGGAACCGTGGTCTTGTTGTGCAAGAAGATTCAGTTGTAGAAGAGTCTCCTGAAATTGAAGCTACAAAAGCCGTTGGCTCATTTCGGTGTAAACGTAAGCTCACTTGAGGCTGGCATGTGTACAAGGGGTCAACTGCTTTGTGCTATATGATGTGATTTGTAGGTGAACATAGTTGGCTTCTGGGTGGATAAATTTTGCTGCCGCACCCATTTGGTCTATGTTAGCTAACTTATATGCCTCCGGTGATTATATGCATGTGGGAATGCTTTTGTTGCTTTTCATAGCCTTGATTAAAGATGGTTAAGGTTAAGGACCTTCTGTATCAGTACTCTCTGAAGTTTGCTCTGGTTCAGACCCTGTCATAGATGGGTAGAAATTAGAAAGTGATTGTAGTTGTACAGTTATAATATTTTATTTTTGGAATTAAAAAATATTTTGTTTATTTCTCATGTTTTATTATTCCTTCAATCTTCAGAAAACAGAATTTTGAGGATTATAGTATTCAGAAAACAGAATTTTGAGGATTATAGTAATTTAAGAATTAAAAATTGCAATTACATTTCCAAACTCCTATCAATTATAATATGATTTAATTTACACTATGTAGACATAAAATATAAGGAAAAATAAGTTTATAATAAGAGACTAAAGCTTTTGTTTAGTACAAAACCTTGGAAATTGTTTAATTTTAAAATAATATATATATATATA
>CAOGCB010893313.1:0-27108 GCA_948266635.1 Cnidoscolus chayamansa | reverse complement strand
AAAAAAGAAAAACTATTAATAATTATAATATAATATAAAAATATAATAAATTGCCTTAAAATTAATATAATCGAAATTAAATTAATAAAAAGGATATTTTAAAATTTTTTTAAAAGCCGACATAATTAAATAAAATATATTATGTGACCAAAGTAAAAAAAAAAAAAAAAAAGAAAACGAAAACGACATGCCGAGGAGAATAATGATAAAAAAAACCTCAAAAAAAAAAAAAAAATCCACACTCTTCTTCTCTGTTCCCTCCTCCCTTCCCTTCCTCATCTCTGTCTTCATCTTTTCCAGATCAAGCAGACACCGTCTATATCCAGCCTCCGTCTCCATCTCCACTATCCGCCCTCTCTGTTCTCCTCGTCGAGAAGCGCCCGTCGATGTTTACGCCTGGCTACGGATTGTTTGTTCTATTCTCTCTCTCTATCTTATTAATTGATTGATTTATTCAATTGCACTTTTCCTTGATTTTCCATTTCATTTGCGATTTATATCTGATTTTCTTATTCTTTTTCCAATTTGGTATCAGGGTCTCCCAATCTTCTGGCAAGGATTATTTTTCAATTGACTGTAGAAGGATCGTGGAACCCTTTTTTTTACAGGTCTTTTCCTCATTTTCCCCTACCTTTTTCTCCAAATTGAATGCTCATTTTTTTTCCCTTTCTATCTATATATATACCGCAAATTGGTGTCTCAAAGTTATATGTCATTTCCTACTCGTATTGGAATTTAATGTCTTTGGAAAAGTAATGAATTGCTCTATTTTAGCATTAAGTAACAAGCAGCTGATCTAGGTCTTCTTATATTATTTGCTTAATAATATTTATCATCTAAAGTCAGTGCTACTAGAAAAGCTGTTTGAGATTTGTTGAATTTTTTCCGTCCTGCTTATTTTAAGCCTGTAATTTGTTCAAATTTGTATATTTAATCCCTAACTTTAATCCTCGTCTTTAATCACTAAAATTCACCAGCAAAAGTACTTCGCTATTGTTCATGTCAGCATGATAACATACTATTCATGTAAAATTTCTGTATGGTTGTATCTTTTTTGCTATCTGCAGTTAGACATAGATGAGGACAAGTTTTGAACTCTGCTTAAATAATTACCTACTATCTTCATATCACTTGTTGCCTTTTTTTGAACTTAAATCTTAAGCCCCAGTGTTGTAGCACCGGATCAATAGGCAAATGCCACTGTGCTAGTCAGTAGTCACCCATTAATTTGTATCATTAATTTGTATCATTCATTTCCCATTAATAGCAAAAAAAATGTCTACTGAGCTTATTTATTGGCTTTTAATATGATTTGTTTTCACAATAATGTTTAACCCATTCCAGTACACTGCCAAAACGACTAACTGTTGGCACGACTTGGCAGACCACGACTAAAAAGGTTTTTAAGTTTGTGCAAATCATGATTTAGATACTAAATTGTTGATCTCATTTTTCTTTAACAATTTTATCAAGATCCCATTTATTTTCTTTTCATTATTCAATTTTTAGCCCCTCAAAAGGAACACTATAGTGCCTCCTTTGACCTCTAGAATTAAGATTAGCTCCAATGTAGCATAATATACTCACTTTTTTTTAATGGCTTTCTGAACTTCCTATTATAACATAATTATTTACGCTATCCTTATTTTTTTTTGGTTCTGTTGATATTAGGGTCATAATGGATTACTTTCTTGGTGGGGAGACTCCGCCTATTCTGCAGTTGCATAAATGGGGTCCCTCTCAGTACCAACTGAACTTGTCAGAATTTCGTGAAGCTTTTATTTCACCAACAAGGGAGCTGCTGTTATTGCTGTCTTATCAGTGTGAAGCCTTGCTGCTTCCTTTGGTTACTGGTGATTATTTGCAGAGTCTTCTTCTTACTCTTTCTGCTTTAATCCTTCTATGTTAAATGTGTCATTGTGTTGTGACTGTGTTTGCAACTTTCATGTGGTTCATTTTGTGTCTCAAATGTGGGTCCTATTACCTTTTCCACTGGTACATTATCTTTATTTCAGTTTTCTGAACTGGAAATCTTTTGACATCCTTTTGCCTTTTCTTCCAATCTTCTTGGCAGGGAGCCCTGTAGATAACATTTCAGAATGTTGCCTCAATGAATGTCTGGAAAGTCAATCTCCAGCAGCTTTTGGTCCTCAGTCATCTTGGAAGCCAAGTTGGCCAGATTCACAAGATAATATATCTATTGCTGATACGTCAGTAGCAGATTTAGATAATGGTTTTTCTGGTGAACATAAAATTTTGCCATCTAATAGTTACCCTTTTATTTGTGATGTGAATTCACTGGCTTGGGGTGTATGTGGGGATACCTATGATGTGCATGAGGATGTTTCATTTAGTGAATTCCTTTTTGTGTCCAGTAATTATGGTGTTATAGTGCATGCTTTCCGCGTGCCTGATAAAACTGCAATGAGAAGGCCTATATTAGATGGTGAGTTTGGGGAAGGGAGGTGGGTGACTTGGGGTCCTTCAACTAAATATGCTCAAAATATGAAATCTCAGGACAATTTTGACATGTATTCTAAAGGTGCTAGTACAACTGTGGCTGTGCAAAAGACCGAAGGAGATGAGGAAACTCAAAAAGATACATGTAAAGAAACTGGGGTTGACCAGCTGTCAAGTGGTGTAGCTGCAAAGAGGTGGCTGCATTCATTTTTCACCAAAGCTGAAACTATAAAATTTGATGGTAAAATCATGACTAGGTTCCCTAACAAGACATCATTTCCAGGCTCAGCAAAGGTTGTTTCATTTAGCATTCTTAATGAGAATTTACCAGTTCTGGACTTCCTTTCCCGTGAAAACATGATCTCAAATAAGGGAGAGAGCCAGCATCAAAATGTTCTGGAGCCGGGTAGCACTTCTGGTTCCAGTTCATACAAATGTTCCAGAGTATTTTCTAGCAGTTCACATTCTCTAATTGGGTTTGTTTTAACATTGCCAGATTCTTTATTTGTCCATACAGAAAAAGAGATTGAAAGCAGTGTAAAAACTTTGCTTCTTGTTGCTAGGTTAGATGATTTGGGAATCCATTGGGTTTCCTTTGTCAAGCTTGCCAAAAGTTTAAATGTAGACCCTGTTACTGAGTGGACTGACTTTGGCTTTTCTGATAATATACTTGTTTGCCTAAATGCTTCTGGGTTCATCTATTTTTATGCTGCAATGTCGGGAGAGTGCATTGCACATCTGGATGTTTTACAAGCTTGTGGATTTAACCCACAATCAAGGCCATGGCAGCGTGAAAAAGTTCCCATACTTGATCCACAGGTCAAACCTGTTGATGAAATACATGACAAGTCAACTTCTCAAGTTGGTGATTTATTTGATAGAAGAGTATTTAGGAAGTTGCATGTTGCTTCACACACTTCCTTGCTGGCTGTTGTTGATGAATGTGGTATTATTTATGTCATATGTGCTGGTGACTACTTGCCAGACAAGTACTATGCATATGAGAAATTGCTTCCACATTTTCAACATTTAGGGCTTGGCATATTGGTTGGTTGGGAGGTTGGTGGTTCTGATATAGGCCACCAAACAGTATATTCTAATAATTCACTGAAGGGGAAAGTAGATAACTTTCATGGTAGAGAGGCACGGGGCGACTTCTGCTCAAACATCACATCAGATAATAGTTTTTCTGCTTCGGAGGTGCGTTTACAACCTATGCGTCGAGTTTTTCTTCCTATAGAAAGATTTACTGGGGATGATTGTATCTGTTTTTCACCATTGGGGATCACTCGGCTTACCAAGAGGCACAACATTAAGAATAAAAGGAGTGTTCTCCTTCATTTAAATCTGCATATGGGTGTAGCAGTTCATGATGAAAAATGCTTGGATTCTGATGGGAAATTGTTTTACCTGCAAGGGAAGGAAGAAGATTCTGTTGGAGAAGCAATTGGTTGCACATTTAATGGATGTCTTTATCTTGTGAATGAAGTTGGCCTTTCAGTTGTTCTTCCGTCTGTTTCTTTTTCATCTAATTTCCTGCCAGTTGAAATCTTTGGATATCGGCAAGGCAGTTTTGATACAGATGCCAGATGTCCTTTGAAAAGAACTTATAGGATAAGGGAATCCAATGAACTTTTTGCAGCTTGGAAAATTGAAGTTTTGGATAGAGTTCTTTTGTATGAAGGCCCTGAAGAGGCAGATCGTCTGTGTTTGGAAAATGGTAAGAATAATATTCAGGTTTTGCAAGCTGTAGCTTGCCATTACATTGTGTCTTTTGCATACATACATGCATTAGTAAATGTTGTGATATCCATAATTCTCTACTCGATAGTTGCTTCAATTTTTATGCGCATGCAGAATTCTGTAAGCTTGCTTAATATCTGACTATCATTTTTTTCTAAATGTCAAAGTTTGCTATTGGGCCAAGTGCATGTCCCATGTCTGTGATTTACTTTTTAGATTTTGTAATTTGGTTAGATTTTTATAACTTCTTATAGTGTCTGCATCAATTTTATATCAGACTTTTATTTATTTATTTTACATCACATAGGTGCTTGGCATTTGCCATAGTTTTGATCTATTTTCTGAGTTAAACAGTGCTTATGAAATTATAATACTCCCGTGTCAGGCTGGGATATAAAAATATCTAGGATGCGTCGGCTACAAATGGCATTGGACTACCTGAAATTTGATGAAATAGAGCAGTAAGATATTTATTATTGCCTTGTGTTCTTATACAACAGTTTTTATGATACCCATTACAGTTTTCTGTTTGATTTTTATGTCTTCAAGTTAGCATATTTGAGCTTCATACCAAAATTCAGTGCTTGCTAGCGAGCATGTGTAACATGATAGTTAGATCTATGCACATGTGCTTGCACATATACATAAAAATACCTAAAGCAAATGTTTGACACAATTTTTATGTCTCTGGTACATATATTTTGAGTGAACTGCTGAAGGGTGAAAACACACAAACAAATATTATAATGTTATCTAACTGGAAACACAAATAAACAAATTATGCATAGCTATTTTCAATGAAAGGGAGTTCTACAAATTGTATTTGTTTGAATAACTATAGGTTTAGTTCTCCGAATCATTTGCACATGAACCCATTAGGCTTCTGTATCAAATTTTGTTATCATAGATAGGATTCACATTCTTAGAAATTATTGCAAAAATCTAAATGATAGGTCATTAGGTCTTGCTTCGTTATCTTATAACTTATATCCTTGATTTTTTTTGCCTATATCTGACTGGGGCTCTAACAGCATGTTGTCTGTGGATAGTTTTGGGGCATATCTAACTCGATTTTCTTTATATTTCATCCAAATGATCCTTCAAAATTCAAGAATTTTAGGTTAGTGGTTCTCATTCAGGTTGGTGCTAATAATCTATTGCAGTTGAGAATATTAGACATCAATGTTAGTAATTTTTTGTCCATTCAAAGTTTTATCCATATCTTATGTTTGCAGCGTGTTATGAGACAGTTAATTTAACCAACTCTCTAATCAGCTATGTTTTTTCAGCTTTTTGTCATTCAAAGGGTGTTTTTATTATTCATGATTTTTTTTATAAAAAATTTGTACTTATTAAATTCCTAGATTGAAGAGGATGCAACACCCTTATTAGTATGTTCTCTCCATATCTTCCCAATTAAAATAAAAAGAAAAAGGGATTTATTTTAAAAATTATTCTGCTTCAATGGTAACACGGTTTCCCTTACCCTTTTTTGACTGAGTATTCTTAAAAGTCGATCCATTAGAAGCATATTTAATTCTACTAAACATTTTTATGAGATATGATATCAGATGTAAATACAACTGAAAAAAAAAGCTTTTCAGTTGAGGCCCTTTTGGTTATGGTTCTACTTGTAAAATAATGGGTTATTTTACTTTTTGGGTGGTTTAACAGATCCTTAGAAATGCTTGTGGGCGTCAATCTGGCAGAAGAAGGCATTTTGAGGTTGCTCTTTGCTGCTGTTTATCTGATGTGTAATCGAAATGGCAGTGACAGTGATGTTTCTGCTGCATCAAGGTAAACATTTCACCAAATTTATTTATTTGCATAATATTTCTTTGGCAGTCACAGAGTGGATAAATAGTAAGCTATACAACCTGGCCTTGGTCAAGGTGATCTTCTTTGGGTTCTGCAGTTTAATCTGCAAAGTTTTATGCTTTGTTTTTTCTTAAATCTGTCTACATTTCTTGATCTTGATATGTGTGAATTTGTTTTTTAATGTCAATGCCTGCTTAGTTCTGTTGTGTATTTAAACCGTGTCTAGATCAAACCTTCAGGTTTTACTAATTTTTGGTTTGGCTTCTTATATTGGAATTTTACATGGTGTAACACCTAAAAGCATATGGCTTAATTCTTGTATCTTTTACATTCAATTGCCTGTGCACTTTAGTCCATTTGTAAATTGGTTGGTTAACTTGAACTTGAAAGGGCTGGGGTTGCATTTGCATCAGTTTAGTTGAAAAAAAAAAAAAGTGTTGCAAAGCATACCCATGTCAGTCTGCATGTTTGCTAATGGATCATTTCAACAAATTTTGAGAAGTGGTCAAGCGAAACAGTGTTTTTGTTCCATAAGCCTTTGCATGTAGTTGGTTTTGTATTTCACTTTCTTCCTTTCTCCCTCTCTGTTTTTTATTTTCTTCACTGTGAATTCTGCAATAACATCAATTTCGCTCTGAGTTCAAGTCTCAAGATACGATTGATTGTTCAGTTTCTTTTTCTCTTCTTTTTTTTGGATAGGATGTTTCATTGTTTTCTGCCATTTAACTACCGGTTACTTTTGTTTTTAATTTTTTTCTATGTGAGATCTGTATTACAGGATTCTTGCATTGGCCACTTGCTTCACAACCAAAATGATAAAAAAATTTGGGTTACTGCAGCATGAGAATGGGTCATTACATGGTTTTAGGAAGACCAGATTGCTCTCCCTTCCTTCAGTTATGTCAGATGAAGTACAAAATGAAATGATGGACTCGAAAAGGCTTTGTGATATGGCTCGTTTTTTGGAGATCATTAGGAATCTGCAATATCAACTTGGAGCAAAACTCAAAAAGCCTGGCCAGGGATTGGTATGCTATTGTATGTTCTGAAAACATATTGCAAAATTTTTTTTGCATCTTTTCTGTTGCTTACCAAATAAACTTTTCTCAATCTTATAGGTAGATGGTGGGGAAGCATCAAACTTGGTGGACACAGTTTTGTCAGAGGATGATTCTCAGCTTTCAATTCCTCCAGATAATACTGTTTCTATTGAGACTTCAAACCAGCAAGAACTATCTGTTTCTGTATCTTCTGTGGGTTCAAAAGGCGAAAAACTTGCTTTGATGTCCAAGGATGCATTGGTTTCTGGTGCCAATTTGGATCAAGATGATTCGACTGCAATATCCATATTTGTACCTCAAGTGGGAAATTTGGGAAGGAAAAGTTTTCCTTTGGAAAATCCTAAGGAGATGATTACGCGATGGAAATTAGATAATTTCGATCTTAAAACTGTAGTTAAAGATGCTCTTGTCTCTGGTCGACTTCCTTCTGCTGTTCTTCAGTTACATCTTCATCGTTTAAGAGATTTAGATACTGATGAAGATCCCTCTGATACTTTTAGTGAAGTTCGTGACATAGGAAGAGCCATTGCTTATGACCTATTTCTAAAGGTAGCTTATCTCTGTTTGCTTGTATGGTTATCAAAAAGATTTTGGTATAATACTAACTATGCATGGTAATTAGAGAAAGTGAAAGAAAAGATATGATTACAGAAAGTGAATGAATAAAATTGTGTACATTATAGAACCTCCGTAGACGAAATATAGAAAGTGAATGAATGTGTTGCATATACTAGGCACAGGAGAAGAGAGAAGAGTGGCAGAAAGGGGGTGTGAGCTGTGATGAGATGGAGTTAGGTGGGAAATTGTGTTGACTAGTCAAAAGTTAGTTAGGAGTCGGTTACTAGAAGTCTAGAACTCCAGTATAAATAAGAATGATGTATTATAGATGGGTCAATAAAAAAATCAATCCAAACAATCACTCTTCATGCCTTCTATTTCTCTCTCTTATCCCCTAATTCTGTTCTAAATCTCATCATATTCACTTATCCCTAAAACTCAATCCAAACCTAACAGAATGTTACGAAAACTCTAATAAAAAGGTGATACATTACAATACTGGCTGTAGTGAGTCACCATATATAACACTGTTTGAATATAAATGTATGTTTCTGCATTAAACATGTGTGGTTGACACTTGACAGGGTGAAACTGGAGATGCAATTGCTACGTTAGAAAGGCTTGGGGAGGACATTGAAACCTGCCTCAAGCAGTTATTATTTGGCACAGTGAGGAGATATGTTCGGATTCAAGTTGCAGAAGAGGTGAGAAGATACGGTTACCTAGGACCATATGAGTGGAAGATACTGGAGAAGATATCACTAATAGAGGTATTCTATAGTTGTCTGCTGCATTTTATTTTACAACCAACTATGCCTTGATTTTGTTTTCATGTTCTGATTAGGCTTTTCTTTTTCTTTTTTGCTGGAAAGAGGCTGTACCCTAGCAGTAGTTTCTGGAAAACTTTTATTGGTCGGCAGAAGGCATTAATGGGTGCTATGTTGACTTCAAATTCACCTGGAGAAATTAAGCTGCAGTTATTATATCCACATCTATTTAGCGATCTTACCATTGAATGTGGTGAGATTGATGGAGTTGTTTTAGGTTCATGGGCAAGCATCAAGGAAGATTATTGTGACCCTGTGGTTGATGAAGATACTGCTCATACTGGATATTGGGCTGCTGCTGCAGTGTGGTCTAGCGTGTGGGATCAGAGGACCATTGATC
Organism: Cnidoscolus chayamansa; assembly: GCA_948266635.1. Lineage (NCBI taxonomy): Eukaryota > Viridiplantae > Streptophyta > Magnoliopsida > Malpighiales > Euphorbiaceae > Cnidoscolus > Cnidoscolus chayamansa. The sequence continues at coordinate 18,301 of CAOGCB010893313.1, read as the reverse complement.
GTGTAAGTCCCTTTATTTTGTTTTTCTTTGATTTTTTTTTCTGAATGTATCATGTTTTTCTGAAACCATATTGAAGGAAAGATAAGACCTGTCGCATGTGATTTGTATGTACTATGTAACTATGTATCTTCTTTTGTGGTATGTTCCTTTGTGAAATTCTTATAGCATGTACCAAATGACATGGCATTTTTTGGTTTTTATACTTCAAATGTAGGCACTAAGCTTGTTCTCCTTGATTACTTTGTAACTATGCAGATAATTTTGGATCAACCTTTCCTTATGGGTGTGCATGTATTGTGGGATTCTCAACTGGAATATTATTTGTGCCATAATGACTGGGAAGAAGTTTTTAAACTTATGGACCTTATTCCTACATCTGTAGTATCACGTGGAAGCCTCCAGATCACTTTAGACGGCTCAAAACATGCCCCTGCTGTTGGATGCAGCAGTGAATTTCCTGAGTTCAGTAATTATATATGCTCCATCGAAGAAGTGGATGCTGTTTGCATGGATGTCCCAGGAATCAAAATATTCAGGCTCTCTGTTGATGCGATGTGCACCATGTGGTTACGGATGCTCATGGAACAGGAACTTGCTAAGAAATTTATTTTTTTGAAGGATTATTGGGAAGGCACTATAGAGATTGTAGCTTTACTAGCTCGTTCAGGCTTCATCACTAGCAGACCTAATAGAATGCCATCAGAGGATTATTATGCAGAACTTACTTCTGATATGAATATATCAGATGGCGGAAACTTTCATCTTGATACTACAAAAGCTTTCCATAAATTATTCGTGCATCATTGTGTGCAATATAACTTGCCAAACCTTTTGGACCTCTATCTTGAACATCACAAATTGGTCAGGGAGAACGATTCACTTTACCTGTTACAGGAAGCTGCAGTAAGTTTCTTCACATCTAGTGAGTCTTACTGTTCTCTGAGTCATTTTGCTCAAGTAGTGGGATGTTTTTACTCTTCTGCGTTTCAATGTTGTATAACTTTTGCAGGTTTATTCGATGAGTAAATACTTTATTAGAGATTTACTAGGGATTATACTGAAAAATCCTGTTAATGCCTTGATGTTTGCTTGAACATGCGAAGCTGCTTGTTTTTAATTGTATTCTGCAGTCTAATTGATTAATTCTAAGTATTTTGTTATCATTTAGAGCTTATATTTGAAGTGTATTCTGAAATCTATTCACTCATAATGACACATGCAGTGATATTCCAGAATACATTTTAAAGTCTCTTATCACCTGGCTCTCTAAGGGTGATGTTGGATAGCCTTTGGTTAATTTAAAACAATGCTTACTGTAGAACAGGTTAATCATTGTATTGATTTATTTATTTGTTGCATACATAATGTGTTTCTCTAGGATGAATCAAATAGTGCTTCATGGTACGCATCTTCTATATGTTCTTCATATGGCTTAATTAGGAGTTTATACACTTCTTCTGCTATTTGGAAAAATTAGGAGCATTAATGTATCAAATGTTCTATGTGATGTCACCATGGTCTGAATTCACTCTTTAGTTAGCCTTCCCTCCTTGAGAAGAACAGGACTTCCTTGTAATTTTGGATTTTGGAACTTCTTCAGCATGCAGATTTTGCTTGGGCATATTATTTTCTACCATGAATTACTTGTATTAATTTCCTATCATAAGGGGATCATGAAAGTGTGACAAACTGCACCCTATGTACTCCAGATTGCAATTCTTCCCATCCTCTTCCTTTTTCTTTTCCAGATGATATTGCACTGGATGGGGGGTATCTTTTCCAATTTAGTTGAACATGACATGATCTCCCAAGTGTGTTTGAACTTCACTTATGATCACTGAACGAATTATTGAATTTTAGCACAATTATTTAACTTCAATTTGTATCACTAAAATGTTCAACTTCAATTTTATTTTAAGATCATTATCATTTTTTTTTCGCTAGAGATTTAACAAAAGTTTGATGTTTTCACTTACTGATAAAGGTCATTGTTAATTGTAAACCTAATAGAAAATTTTTATTTAGTTGTCATGTCAAAAATTTGACTGGAATTCTACCAAAAACTTGGTAATAATAATCTTGTTTATTGAATGTTTGCTGATATAAATTGAAGCTTATATTTATTATTGAAAGTTCAATCCATAGGTGAAATTATGCTTAGAAATTTGTCTTGCTATCTTATCATGGAAAAGGGTTATCTTGATTAAGCAGGCTTTTTCATTATATGACCTATTCTTGTGATTTAAATCCCTTATTTTTTGTGTTGGTCATCATGCTGGATCTGATTTGACTGATACTGATGGATTCTTTGTTTCAATATATGTATTTTTTAATACAAGACATTTTGTTGATTATGATAAATATATTGTGCTGGCACTTCCATCATTCTCTTATTTACATTTCTGTTCAGGGAGATTGCCAATGGGCAAAATGGCTGCTTCTGTCTAGAATCAAGGGTCACGAATATGATGCATCTTTTTGTAATGCTCGGGCTATAATGTCTCGTGATAGAAACCTCAGTGTTCTGGACTTTGATGAGATCATTCGTACTGTTGATGATATTGCGGAAGGAGCAGGTGAAATGGCAGCTTTGGCAACTTTGATGTATGCCCCTATTCCAATTCAAAATTGCTTAAGTAGTGGCACAGTTTCAAGGCTTAGCAGCTCCACAGCTCAGTGCACATTGGAAAACCTTAGGCCCACTTTGCAACGCTTTCCTACATTGTGGCGCACACTTGTAGCAGCAAGTTTTGGACCAGATGCATCTAATTTGTTGGTCTCTAAGGCAAATAATGGTTGGTTTTAACCTTATATTTTTTTATTATATATGTGGGTACACATAAATCAGCTGGGTGATGTTTAGTTTTCTTGTACATCATTTGAATTGCATTCAATTTGTGTATTTTGAACTTCAGCACTGTCAATCTATTTGTGTTGGCGCGACAATATCTTCTTCTCTTCTGCACGTGATACTTCACTTCTACAAATGCTGCCATGCTGGTTTCCCAAAACTGTCCGGAGGTTAATTCAGCTTTATATCCAGGTCTTCCATTCTCTAACATACATCTGATTTATTTTGGATGCTTCTATGATTTATTTTCTGCTAGCTAGGTATAATGGGTATTGTTTTAGAAGCTAATGACTAAATTTGTATTTTGTCAAATTCTCAATTATGGATGATTCTTCTATATATTTCAATTGTATTCATAAACTTTAACTTAATTTAATTTTGGCTTCTACAGAAGTATAAGCTAAATGTATTAATTATCAGCAAAACCTCTCTAAATCTGTTTTGTTGTTGTACTTTTACTAAAAATTGGTATCTCTACCTCTATATTTTCCTGCACTATTAGCACTTTATCCATTTGTATCTGTTTCTGCAAGAAGCAGTTCCCTCCCATGTTCCCTTGTTCCTTTTATTGCAGCATTTGTATAGGTTATGTCACCTTTACCTCTGCTTGAATCTGTACTGACATTTTACTACTACTACACTTGAATACGCTCTAATTAAACTTTAGATATGCTATAGCACATCTAGCTTTAGACTATCTTAGGTTAGCAACTATTAGTATGAATGTTAAAGTTGGTTTGTAGATATTGGTAAAACAATTGGCTGCAAATTGATAATTTGAATAAACTGGGAATTTATGTGGTCATTGATGCTATATTTGTTTTCTGCCTCCTTCATCTTACATTGATGAAAGCTAGGTCACCATGCTAATTTTTCTTTGACTAAATGGTAATGTTCATATGCATTGGAAATCTGAAACTCATGATGAAATTGCAAATATTATAGGGTCCGCTTGGATGGCAATCATTCTCAGGTCTGCCGGTGGGAGACTCTCTTTTAGATAGAGAAATTGACTTTTACATACATGCTGATGAACATACAGAGATAAGTGCTGTATCCTGGGAAGCAACAATACAAAAGCATGTTCAAGAGGAACTCTATGATTCCTTGCTTGAGGTATCTGCATCATTTTCTTCTCATAAGTTAATTCAGGGTTAGCATCATATCTGATTCAACAATTTTGTATGTTTGCACATTTATGTATATACTATTCTTCAGAGCATTCAACTTTGGTGTAAGGATGGTATTTTGAACTACCGGTTGCAATAGCACAGGTCTATTGAAAATAAAATTTCGTTAGTTGCAATTTGGATGCCTGGTATGTAGGTGAGTTTAAAGAGAGTAGGCATTAGGCAACCCTAAACTCTAAACCCTAAACCCCCTATTTTTCCATTGTAAAGCAATATTAATATTTTCTAACATTCATAGTATTATTAAATATGAGCGTATATCATAAGCAGTTGGTTCCCAGAAGTCAATTTTATACTTAGTGGAAAAGATGTCATACTTTTTTTCTCTAGAAAAGTGTTTTTTGTTCTTTTGATGCAGTGTAGATGTTAAGTGAACTCAGATGATGTCATAATTTGTAGACTGGTTTCCTTTTTTCCACCTATGATAAGTAAATTTGTCCCTGAAACTATACACATGCACGAGTGCTCAAACATGATCAAGGGCACAGTTATGATGTTTCATGATCTTTTAGTTTAGTCTTTGGGAAGTTTGAAAGAAGAAATTTTAGGTATGGTCATGTTCTTGAATACTGCAAATTAGGATGGGAACTCTTTGCAGGATGAGAGTCAGGTAAAATCTGTCAAAGTGAATGGTGAAGACTTTCATAGTCAGCTGAAATTTCATCCTAGGAAAAGGAATTTTACATTTTTGAGATTTGGTATTTATGCTGGGAACAGATTCAAAATAGCAGTTGCTGATAAGAAGTCCAATGTTATTGGACAAATAAAAATTTGTGATGGTGTACTAAACAGAAGAATCTATTGATTGGAGTTATATCTTGTGGAGTCTAGCCTTTCTGGTAGCAACCGGTTTGTTTGATGAGATGTGGAATGGTTTACATTCTGTTCTACTTTTTCCTTCATAAATAATTCCTAATCATTTGTTTCTTTTACGTTGTCACTTATAGTGCTTATTATCTATGGGTTACATTGACTTCAGGAAACTGGATATGGGCTTGAGCAGCATTTGCATCGTGGTCGTGCGCTGGCAGCTTTTAATCATATTCTTGGGGTGAGAGTTCAAAAGTTGAAAATGGAAGGCCAGTCTGGAGTTCAATCACATGGACAAACAAATGTGCAATCAGATGTGCAAACACTTCTTGCACCTTTAACACAGTGTGAAGAGGCTATTGTTTCATCTGTAAGGATTGATTTCTTGCTATCTAGCTTTATACTTGAGATATCTTCAATTGCAAGAGAGAATTTAGAAAATTAACTTCAAGCAAAACTATATTTTCAGAGGGAAATAATTTAAGGGCTTTTTTTCAGAACCATAATAGTTACAAGGTTTACAACTGTAAGGATATGTGATAGCTGCCATGCCATATGACAATTTGGAAGATTTCTATTGCAGATTTTTGTATCAGTTGCATTAGCAGGAGCATAACTGCATAATGACACTGCATTTAGCATCAGGTGCATTATAAATTTAGGTGAAACTGCTCTTCGATCATGACAATGCAACCTAAAATTGATTCAAATTTCTATTCTTGTTATTCTTCACAAGAATTACAATATAGGTGTGAAATTGGTTTCAAGCACTGCTGAATGTTGACAAAAACTCAATATAGCCATTAGCTGTTGCAACTAATTTGGGATTAAGACTTGGTTGTTGTTTGTTATCATTATTATTCTTATTATGTTTCATGATTATAATCATCATCACTATCATCATCATTTGGCAGATCCAGGTGAAGCACCAATTGCATTGATTTCTTCTTTCTCCCACCTCTGCTCCTGTAGTTAATATATATACTTCATTGCAAATGAAAATCTATTCATATCATGGGGCATAAAAATTTAGATCTATTAAACATTATGGGCTATGATAACATCTGGATTATTATAATAGGAAGGTAATCAAAGTTTGAATTACTTCATAACTGCTGTAGTTATTATGTTTCATTTTATTTTATAACAATTAAATTTTTCGTGGTGTATCTTCAATTTTTATTAAGAAGAGAGAGGTAATCAAACACATTAAAGGTGGTGCATTTGGTAAATTTTACTTTCTTAGTAGTTTAATGAATTACAAAGACCAGCTCTTTGTTTTCAGAAATTGTAATTAGTTGCGCTGGTATGTCTCTGCAGTTGATTGTTCATAGTTAGGTCTATATGCATGGATGGCTTCCTTACAGTGTATACAATCTATCATTTATAAGGCCAGTTAGATTATAGACCCTTGTAAATTATGGAACTGCTGGAAAGTCCATGAAATTTGTGATTCAATTTCCTTCAAGTGATTCCACATCATAAAATATTTTACAATTGGGGAAATGGTCTCAAATGTTATTCACAAGTATAATATGCTCAATTAATTTCTCTCTGTTAGTGATGCATGAACCGTTTATTCAAGACTATTTTTTGTTTAATTTAATGAAGCTTTCAAACATATCGTGGCACTTCAGGTGATCCCACTTGCTATTACTCATTTTGAGGATCCTGTATTGGTGGCATCATGTGTTTTTCTCCTGGAGCTTTGTGGTTTATCTGCAAGCATGCTTCGTGTGGACATTGCTGCCTTGAAGCGGATATCATCATTTCACAAACCAAGTGGAAATAAAGATAAATATGGTCAAATTTCACCTAAAGGCTCTGCTTTTCACGTGGTTTCTTATGAAGGTGGGATGGTAGAGTCTCTGGCTAGATCACTAGCGGATGAATATTTGCGAAATGATTGTGTAAAGGATGCTAAGCTAAAGAGGACTGCAGATTTGCATACAAGCAAGCGACCCTCACGAGCTCTTATGCTAGTCCTACAGCATTTGGAAAAGGCAAGCCTTCCGGTGATGATGGACGGAAAGACTTGTGGATCTTGGCTACTAACTGGTATTGGTGATGGGGCTGAACTAAGATCTCACCAAAAAGCTGCAAGTCAGCGTTGGAATTTAGTTAAAGTTTTCTGCCAGATGCATCAGCTTCCTTTGAGCACAAAATACCTTTCTGTATTGGCAAGAGATAGTGACTGGGTATGCCTTTTTGTCTCAGTTTTGATGAAAAATAAAATGAAGAGGAAAACACAAATACAGAGAAATGATTGACTAATATATCTATTATGTATCCTTGATTTGGTATTGGGGTAACTTCTCATTGGGTTTTTGACCTTTTGGTGTTCTTTTAAAACTTAAAACACTAAAAGATGGTGAGTTGAAACATAGTTATCAAAAGGTGGTGTTTTTTAGCTAGTTGCAGTCTAAATTGCGTAGACTTACTTTTTTTTAAAAGAAATACACCACTTTGCTAAACAACACCAAAAGGTCAAAAGCTCCTTCTCATTCTCCAATCTGATTATTTCCTCTTTCTGCAATAAGGTTGGATTTTTGTCTGAAGCTCAAAGTGGAGGATACCCTTTTGATACAGTGGTCCAAGTTGTAAGTCTCTTTAGTTTTGCCTAAGTTTTCAAATAGATCCTTTTTCTTTTTTTTTTTGATAAAATTCGCCTCATTTAGATTGTCTCATAACTCACTGTTTCAGGCAGCCAAGGAATTTAGTGATCCACGTCTGAAGATTCATATTTTAACAGTTTTGAAAGGCATGCAGTCAAGAAAGAAAGCTGGTTCTTCATCTTACTCTGATGCTACTGAAAAAGGGGGTGAAAATTCCTGTCAAGATGAGAGTGTACTTGTTCCTGTTGAACTCTTTAGAATTTTAGCAGAGTGTGAGAAGCAGAAAAATCCTGGAGAGGCTCTCTTGAGGAAAGCAAAAGAGATGTCCTGGTCACTTTTGGCAATGATTGCATCATGTTTTCCAGATGTGTCTCCATTATCTTGCCTAACAGTATGGCTAGAAATTACAGCAGCCAGGTTACCAAACATATAAAATTGTGGTTCCCAGATATTATATTCTTATGATTTTTCAAGTTATTAGACACTCGTGCATTTGTTCTAGAATACTTGAATTTAAATTGATACAACTTCTGTGCACTACTTCTGCTGTTAGTTATTCTTATTAGGAATGTATTAGACTTAACATTTCTCACATGCTTTTGAGGCTTGTACCTGATTCAGGCAATTATATTTACAGGGAAACTTCAGCCATCAAGGTGAATGATATTGCATCGCAGATTGCTGATAATGTTGGAGCAGCTGTGGAAGCTACTAATTCCTTGCCAGTGGGTTACAGGGCAGTAACATTTCATTACAACAGGCAGAATCCAAAACGTCGACGCCTGTTGGAGCCCATATCTGTGGACGAATTGGTTTTATCTACTGCTGATGTTTCAAGTACATATCATCGTCCAAAAATATCTGTGGTACATGGTCTATCTGGTGAAGAGGAAAGAAAACATGGAATTGATCATGTTAATGTTTCAAGTGATTCTGATGAAGGGCCAGTGTCTCTCTCAAAGATGGTGGCAGTGCTTTGTGAACAGCATTTGTTTCTGCCACTGTTAAAGGCTTTTGAAATGTTCCTTCCTTCTTGTTCTTTGTTGCCTTTCATTCGTGCACTTCAGGTCAGTGAACTCGTGTCTCATTTTTCCGATCCATCATTATGGTTCGTTAGGATGAAAGTGTTAGGCCTTTGCCCAACTCAATAGGAATTAGGAATATATGAAAGAGAAGAAGGAAATAGAAGATAGGGGAGAGTGAATGAAGAATAGCAACTTAGCAAGAGAAGAACAGAAAAGAAAGGAAAAGATTGAGAGGGAAAAGGAGAGGGAAAGGGAAGGAGAAAGACAGAATTTTGTGTTATTTGGTTGGTATCTCATTTACAACTTAATACTCTATTTATACTATCACAACTATAACAATCCTAACATTATCCTCGTCATGAAGATCATCCTTGTTCCCAAGGATGAACTGAGATGGTACTCATTCATTCCTGCTTTCCATAAGTGCAGAATCTTGATATGGCATTTCAAAAACAAAAATGCAACTCGGTCATTTTAACAAACACCTTCGTCTCAAAGGCAATCTACTGACAATGGCAAAGATCCATCTTCTTCCTGTGCTTGCTCCACTGTTCAAACCTATCTTCTTTAAGGATCTTGTGATCATTCAATTGCCATTCCAAAACAGAACCATCACAAAATTGAAACCATCTTCCCATTTCTTCCACAGTTTCATTGTTTTCCTTATCAAGAATAAGCCCAATAACAAGAACAAATTCTGATGTAATGCTCTATTGAGCAAATTCAATCTTATCCATCATTGTTCCAAGGACATTCTCAAGAATTTCAGAAGATTGAAGGGCAGGAATTATATTATTACCATCTGGAATTGAAGTTCCAGTTCCTTCAGCTAGCCCTTGGAAGGAAGAATTTAATTTTGAGTTTAGGAACTTGATCCTCATTGCAATAGCAATCCTTGTCTTCTTCTTCAAGATTGGAGCAAAGGAATTCTGCAGAAGGATTTTTATTCAATGCAAGGCCATTATCACCATGGAATTGTGATCTTCTTCTTCAAGATCCGAAGAATCTAAATCTGTGCACTCTTCTTTATCAGCAGCAATGGCGAGACCCAATTCTTGAGCTAGTAATTCCAAAAATTGATCCATTTCTGTATTAATCTTTGATGAGTTTGTTCCATTCTGATTCAAAATTTCTATTCACTAAAGGTTTGATTATGTTGAAGCTTCTAATTTCCACCCAAGGCTATTGAAGCACAAAAAGAAGAGAAAGGGCAAGAAATTAGAATGACAAAGAAACTGGAAGCCACTCTAAGATTGCACTGGTCTGCTACCAATTGTTAGGTGTCTGCCCAACTCACTAGAAAATAGAGGAAAGGGGAGAGGGGAGGAAGAACAGCAAGAGAAGAAGAGGAAAGAAAGGAAAAGATCGAGAAGGAGAAGGAGAGGGAAAGGGAATGAGAAATAATTTCTTTTATTATTTTCTTGATCTCATTTACAACTTAATACTCTATTTATAATATTACAAATAGCAGAAAGATAACTCTTTAATACCCTTTGATTCCTACTGCAGGACATGTATACTGAATTGTAGAGTTCTGTCATAAGTTCATTTCTTAACTGTTAAGTCTGGAGCATCCTGATCAGTGTACCTTGGATCAACTTCGTATATATTGAGATTGTATTTCAGTGCATTATGTTTCCCAAAACTGACTCAAAATGTAATATGAAGAATGAACTGTTCAGATCAATGTCTAATGTGCTGCACAATGAATATCTGCATTATGATTGCTTTTGGAAGATGACAGTCAAAATAAATAGACATCCTTTATGCCATAAGTTCGTTCTTGTTTGGTTGACCTAATTTTTTTAAAGGATCCTTGGATGCCTTATGGGTGATCTCGTAGTTCCTATGAAGTGGAGACGATGGGATCAGTCCATGGATTTCCATCCTTTATGCTGCATATCACTACTTTGTTTTAGATCTTTTTTTTTTTATGATTTTATGGAATGCCTTTATTGGTCATTCATATCATCTTAATTATATTTTCTCCTTTCAGTTTTAATATTTGAGTCAAATCGTTCTGTTTCCTAGGGTTATAAAGAGAATCTAATCGGGATCATCTCCTGATAGAAACATTGATATCTACTTCTTTCCCTTTTTCTTTTCAGGCATTTTTACAAATGCGCCTGTCTGAAGCTTCAGCGCATTTGGGCTCCTTTTCTGCCAGGATAAAGGATGAATCATCCAATTTTCAATCAAATATGGTAAGAGAAGAGCAGACTGCAACATCATGGTTAAGCTCTACTGCTGTAAAAGCTGCCAATTCCATGCTTTCTACTTGCCCATCTCCTTATGAGAAAAGATGCTTGCTACAACTTCTTGCTGCAACTGACTTTGGTGATGGAGGATCTGCAGCAACATACTATCGGCAACTTTTTTGGAAAATTAACTTAGCTGAGCCTTTATTAAGGAAGGATGATGATCTACATCTTGGGAATGAGACATTGGATGATGCTTCACTTTTAACTGCTCTAGAAAAGAATGGGCATTGGGAGCAAGCAATCAACTGGGCTCGGCAGTTGGAGGCCAGCGGTGGACCTTGGAAATCTGCTGTTCACCATGTTATTGAAACTCAGGTATTATCTGTGTGATGCAGATTCTTGCTTGTTCTCATTGTTTTTGTTGTTATTTATTATAAAATAAAATTTAATGAGTAAACAGAAGAGTTTATTCAATACAACATGAAGGATAATGAAAAACAGAGACAACAAGCATGATAACAACACAGTAAAAGGAAATCCCCTGAAATGAAATGGTAATGAACTATTTATATTTAAATGAAAGCATGAAAACATGTGTTTTTATTAAAAGAGATGCATCTGGTGGAAACTAACCAAATTATTTAGGTTTTGTTTCAGTTCTGTTGGGTTCATAACTGATTTGGCACTGTTATCCCTTTAAAAGTTTTGGTTGTGCTAAATATTGAACCAGACAGATAAAATGCTCACCCCAATTTGTTATCACATAGTTCTTGGTTCATTAAAAAACGCGTTGATTAACAATTTTGGTAGTAGTTGTTGGTTTAAATGGATGGACGTGGTAAATGATATTGCAAAGTTCACTCATGAATAATTTGAGCAAGAAGAAACAATATATTGAATCAAGCTTGAGGTTAGTTCTTTTTCAATTGGTTTGTTTGTTACGGTCCCCAGGAAAGGATCAGGTCACAAGCATCTTTATGTGTAATTCTTCCTCTGCTGCTGTCTTTCCCTTGCTTCGGGTTATGTCCTTGGTGGAACCTAGTTTAGACCAACAATGTAGAGCTCAATGGAGGGAGCTCTAATGATAGGCCTTCTACCTCTGGGCCCAAACCATTCTTGGTTTATTCTAGAAAGAAGACAACTGTCGAGCATGTGAGCAGAGAATATTTAGGGGACACATCATATTAAGTTGGTTAGAGAAATAACCTATATATATATATGTATATATATATATATACATATATACATATATATATATATATATGTATATATATATATATACATATATACATATATATATATATATATATATATATATATATATATATATTGTAAAGAAAGAGAAGGGGAGCATCTTTTTTTGGGGATTGCTTAGTAATCGGACAGATTATTTTTTGTTGGGCATCGCCTGTGGGGTTGTTCATTCAACCTTAATCTATTTTCTTTTCTTCATCTTCCTGCTCTGTATTGAGATTTCCAGGTTGCTCCTGGTACTTTTTTCAGATCCAGAATTTATTCTTTTTTTTCTAACTTCATTGTTCCTACACTGTTGTATCATCTGGGAACCTCAAGACTCGTTGAACAAGAGATGATGTTTTTTATTAAATTCTGCTTGATTTTTTGAAGAATTCCAGCAACATATATAGGTGTTACTGTTGGTACAAAGTAGGAGTCTTAAGAGATAAAACAATTTGAATTCTGCAGGTATTCTAATCTCTGCAAATAGAGTCCTAAGAAATTTAAATAAAAGAAAATCTAATCTAGATAGTCCTAAGAGAATGAAATAAAAAGTCCTATCTGGCAAGCATATATGTTGGGCTCATTCGTGGGCCTTTTCTTGTATATTTATTTCCCAAAAAAGAGTCCACAACATTGTTCCCTGTAAATGTAAACTGCATATGATTGATATGAAGGCATTCTCGTAAGAGCTGAATAGGATCCCTTGATTCTATTTTCATCGTGACAGTATTCAATTATGCCTGTGGTCTAAATGTTGAAATTTTGAATTTGTTAATGGCATTCATCCTGTTAACATATAACTATTTGTTTACATGTTGGCTATAATGTTCATTTCTGAAACTGTCTGGTTGTTTGTAATGGTATTCTATGGACCTTTTGACACACTTCTTTCCTTTTTTTTCTTTCAACTCCAGGCTGAATCCATGGTGACTGAATGGAAGGAGTTCCTTTGGGATGTTCCTGAAGAGAGAGTTGCTTTGTGGGGTCATTGTCAGACACTGTTCATAAGATATTCTTTTCCTCCACTACAGGTTTGTTAGTTTACTGCTATATACAATGGTTAGTGAGAACAATTCTTTTTCTACTTGTGCTAGTCTGTTCATAGGCTTTGGTCGTATGTGGTTTCAGGCTGGATTGTTTTTCCTTAAACATGCTGAAGCAGTGGAGAAAGATCTTCCAGCCAGGGAGCTTCATGAATTGCTGCTGCTTTCTCTTCAATGGTTAAGTGGGATGATAACTTTGTCCAATCCGTAAGTAATTTATCTTTAATTTTCATCGCACTTCTCAGCATAAGATCCTCATTTCTTACCCATATGAAATTTCTTTTCAGGGTTTATCCAATAAATCTTCTGCGAGAAATTGAGACTAGAGTATGGCTCTTGGCAGTAGAATCAGAAGCTCAGGTAAAGAGTGATGGAGACTTCACATCAACTGCTTCCAGCAGGGATCCTGTGATTGGAAATACTTCCAATATCATTGAAAAGACTGCAAATTTAATAACAAAGATGGACATTCATATAAATACAACGAGGACTAGAACAATAGATAAGCACGATGCAAAGGAAAATACCTCAGGATTCCAGAAGAACCAAGTATTTGATGCCAGCAATCCAACAGCGGGTGTTAGTACAAAGACAAAGCGACGGGCAAAAGCCTTTTTGTCTTCAAGAAGACCTTTTATGGATTCAATGGATAAAAATACCGAGTCCGAAGATATTTCTATTCCTGTCTCTTCTAAGAATGACTTGCAGTTGCAAGATGAAAACCTGAAATTAGAAATTTCTTTTTCAAAATGGGAGGAAAGGGTTGGGCCAGCAGAGCTGGAAAGAGCTGTCCTTTCTCTACTGGAGTTTGGACAAATAACGGCTGCCAAGCAACTCCATCACAAACTATCTCCAGAGAATTCACCTCCAGAATTTGTTCTGGTTGATGCTGCTCTAAAGCTTGCAGCTATTTCAACTCCTTATCGCAAAGTATCTCCCTCAGTGCTTGATGAGGAAGTGCATTCCATTCTCCAATCATATAATATATTCACTGATCAGCATTTGATTGACCCATTAGAGGTTGCCCCAATATCTCATGTTTTCTTGTTTCCAATTCTTTCTTATATATATCTTTTAATGCTTACAAAGGATGTGCTTTTCCATTTTTATTGGCTTTTCTAATGAATCTCCTTTCCTTTTTCAAGGTGTTGGAGAGTTTAGCAAACTTGTTTACCGAGGGTAGTGGACGTGGTCTATGTAAGAGAATCTTAGCATTCGTAAAAGCTGCAAATGTTCTGGGCCTCTTTTTTTCAGAGGCATTTGAGAAGCAACCAATCGAATTGTTGCAGTTGCTTTCTCTGAAAGCGCAAGAGTCATTTGAAGAAGCATCTCTCTTAGTGCAAACTCATTCCATGGCAGCAGCTAGTATTGCTCAAATTCTTGCAGAATCATTTTTAAAGGTGGACCTTTTTTATTGTAAATTTCATGTTCATTGCATATTTTGCTGTGAACTAGTATTATAGGCTTCTGAAACTTGTATTGGAAAAATGGGTGTAAGGCCGAAGGTAATAACCATATCCCAAGATGCTTTATGTTGACTACTTGAGCTGTCTTTAGGTGGCATTTTCATTTGTTTGTATTACTGACTTTGGATCTGCACTATGTGTTATGTAACTCAAGAAATGCATTCCTCAGTGTGTGTTTTTCCCATGTCATTTGAATCCTGAGTAATCAAATGGCCATCCTAATATTTGGTAATTTCATTGATTTCATTTTGCATGTACTTCAGGGTCTACTGGCTGCACATCGTGGGGGATATATGGATTCTCAGAAGGAAGAAGGACCTGCTCCCCTGTTGTGGAGATTTTCAGACTTTTTAAAATGGGCAGAGCTTTGCCCTTCACAACCTGAAATTGGCCATGCATTGATGCGTTTGGTGATTACAGGACAAGAAATACCACATGCATGTGAGGTATGTGTAACTGGGCAGTAACTTGAAGAGAAGAAATTATCTTTCTCGTATATTGATTTTTCTTGAATAAGTACATATATTTATATTCAAGGGTTATCCACAAAGTAGGAAGCTAATCAATACATTCCTAAATAATAAAATTGATTTATTCCTAAATAATAGAATTGATTATTTGATTCCTAAATTAACTCCTAGAATTACTTCCTAAATAACTTCTACAAGTATTCGCACATAGATTACGGAATTCTAACAGTGTGTCATTTTTTTAAAACAGGTGGATGGTCTTTTCTTCTTATCTTAGTGTGCTTTTAATTTTTTTTCTTTTTCAAAATAACTACATTACCATTTTATTTTGTCACTATCCTTTTTGTGTAGTATTAATGGTATGGTAATGGCCATTTTTTTTATATTTACTTTTTTCATGATCCATAGGGGTGAGTGATGGAGATGCAGAAGGTAAAAATTCTGTTTCTTGCTAACAGATCCATGTAGCTGTGCGTACTTTGTGTGGAGATTTATGGAGTTAACTGGCAACTAGTTTACTGCATAACTCTCATTAGTTGTGCTCTTGTCAGTTACGACGGGTCCAAATCTAATAATCTAACAAAAAAATACATCAATTCATCTCTTACCTTTCGCAAAAAGGGGGGTGAATAGCACAATTTCATTCCCAAGGGGATAGTACTTCAGTTTGTTGTTTATCACTGACGTTCTGCTTTTTAGGCAAATATTATTAATGCGATAATACATATGGGATCCTTGTAAATAATTTTGACTAAAGCAAGAAAATAATTAATAATTTGATATTTTATATGGTTAGAGAAATATGATCTCTTGATTTCACATGATCCTTCTTTTAATTACCAAGACCTTTTTTTTAATTGGAATTTGTGATCAGGTTGAGCTTCTTATTCTTTCTCACCACTTCTACAAATCATCAGCATGCCTTGATGGAGTTGATGTTTTGGTAGCTCTTGCTGCAACTAGGGTCGATGCCTATGTGTCTGAGGGTGATTTTCCATGTTTGGCTCGATTGATAACTGGAGTTGGGAACTTCCATGCACTTAATTTCATTCTTGGAATTCTCATAGAAAATGGTCAGCTGGATCTTCTACTTCAGAAATATTCTGCTGCTGCAGACACAAATGCAGGAACTGCTGAGGCTGTCAGAGGATTTCGGATGGCAGTTTTGACATCATTGAAGCATTTCAACCCAAAAGATCTTGATGCATTTGCTATGGTTTGTATATGCTTTAAACTTTCTGGTATAACCTTTATGCAAAGCACGTGTGTGTTGTTGCATGCATGATGGTTATGTAGGTTTATTTTAGTTGACGATATCCTCATGAAAAATGTTGATTTTGTTCAAGAAAGGGTAAAGGATAACCTAAAATTGGCGTAGTTGAGTTGAGGAAAAAAATTTGATTAATAAACACCTGACAGAGAACCAGTTCAGGCAAGCTTACATGGAGTAAAAGGATTTATTTGGCAGACTGGAATTAACTTGGAATTAAGATTAGTTATATAATTTCCTAAATGAGCGGAATATGGTATCTAAATAGTTTCTGTTTATCCTAATATCCTATATACTACATACTATTTACTTGTTCCTTTGAAAAACTTTGTGTATTAAGCTTCTAAATTATTGAACCACTGTCCATAGAAAAACATAGGATAGGTTTTATGAAGTAGGTCTCTAAAAAATACAAGAATATTTGCAGTGAGCCGTTTATATGCAAATGCTTTCATTAGTCCCTCTTTTGGGGTTTTATGTTCTCTAATCTCTACTTGTATTCTTGACAAACTTGTCAATGTTAATAAAGGATAGTCTACTATGTGAGGAATAACTGGATTCTGAGTCCTTAGCTTTGCTAGGGTGTGTATGAGGTGGGTTTGTGCTCTGATGCTGCAAGTCGTGAGTCATGAGTTATGACCCTAGCTAGACCTTAGTGGGCTGTTAATCTAACAACGGAGACTAGGTTAGGACTATTCAGATGGCCTAAAGCAAACCCTTTATAGCTGGTAGCACAAAAATCCTTACATGAGTTACTGACTGTTAACCTGAGTGGGATTCCATTTAGATGTTTCTTCGTTAAAAGAAAAATGTAAAATGTGTTGTGCATCCAATTTTCCTTTGAATCATATTTATTTTTTTCTTTTTTGCAGGTGTATAACCACTTCGACATGAAGCATGAAACAGCATCTCTTTTAGAGTCACGAGCATGGCAGTCCTCAGAGCAGTGGTTTCACCGCTATGACAAGGATCAGAATGAAGATCTGCTTGAATCAATGCGGTATTTCATTGAAGCGGCTGAAGTTCACTCTTCCGTTGATGCTGGCAATAAAACCTGCAAAACTTGTGCTCAGGCTTACCTTATTTCTCTTCAAATTCGAATGCCAGATGCCAAGTGGCTTAGTTTATCTGAAACCAATGCCAGAAGATTACTAGTAGAGCAATCCCGTTTTCAGGAGGCCCTAATTGTTGCTGAAGCCTATGGTCTCAACCAGCCAAGTGAGTGGGCGCTGGTGCTTTGGAATCAGATGCTAAAGCCAGAGCTAACAGAAGAATTTGTGGCTGAATTCGTTGCAGTGCTTCCCCTCCAACCTTCAATGCTGAATGAACTGGCAAGGTTCTATAGGGCTGAGGTAGCGGCCAGGGGGGACCAATCACAATTTTCAGTGTGGCTGACAGGGGGAGGACTACCTGCAGAATGGGCTAAATATTTGGGAAGATCATTCAGATGTTTGTTGAAGAGAACTAGGGATCTGAGGTTAAGGTTGCAGCTGGCTACGGTAGCAACTGGTTTTAATGATGTAATTGATGCATGTACAAAGGCACTAGATAAGGTTCCTGAAACTGCTGGACCTTTGGTACTGAGGAAAGGGCATGGTGGTGCCTACCTCCCATTGATGTGAAGACAAGGCTTGATGGAAAGACTATGGTTGCGCTCGAAAATCAGGACGGTGATCTGCGGTGGCGGCGGTCCTGGGCCTGGTCCTGACGGACTGACAAAGATGATCATGAAATTTTTTTTTATGATGATATAATTTCTTGGCGAGAAGGACAAGGCAGGATACATGAGAATCATTTAATAGAGTTGTAAATTAGTGAAGGAACGTATGTTAGGTGATTAGTTAGATGAAGAGGAAAAGGTTGTAAATTTGATTATTTGGTGGAGGTGTTAGTTTGGATCTTGATTTTACGGTTGAGAAGCATTTTTGTAAGAATCGAGCAACTTTCCTTTGGTCTTGGATGGGCCCCTGACGCATAAGGTGAAAGGAATGCCCATGCAGACACACCACCATTCATGAGTTTCTGTCTAATTCTATGCTCAGCTTCGTTCATTTGAGCACAGAGTCTGATACTTTTGTGGGTCTACATATTTATTTGGATAAAAACAAGGTGATTTAATTT
>CAOGCB010892123.1:0-11658 GCA_948266635.1 Cnidoscolus chayamansa | reverse complement strand
AAAAAACAAGACATTAACCTGTAGCAATCAAATGATTCTGCAAATGTCACTTCAACACATAAATCAATTTTAAAAGCAATCAAATGTAAATATTAATTGTTTAAATAGTTTTAAAACAACATTGAATTTGTAAATTGTTTGCCTTTTCATATTAGTTAGACCTTAGATGCCGGTTTGATTTCTTCAAAATCTAAACACTAGCTCAGCCTGTGTAGTGTATCCCTATGTTTCACCTTCAATAATTTAGTACAAAATCGAGAGTTCGAGCATGAAAAAGTCCTAGAAGTTGATTGGTTGCACTCACAAAAAAAATGGTAACAGTAACAAGACCTTTCATACTCAAATGTCAAATCCAACACATTCACAAGCAAAAGAAGATGAAAAAGAAAATCATAATTTCTAATGCATTTGCAAATTGCAATGAAATTTCCTAAAGACAAAATTTAATCGAGTATTTCAGCCAAAATAAGCGTACACCATTAGTTAAAGGTGAGGATCAAAACTCAAACAAGCGTAATTCAATCATTCCTTCTTTCCTTTTAGGAGAATACCAAGCAACAACCTTCCCAGAGCGTAGAAGCCTCAATGAATAACTCAAACTGCATATGAGATCCTCCATATGTGGGCCTTGTTGTCCTGATGCAGAACCGAGCGAAAATCTTGAATCCACTCGGAACACAATTGGGCCAGCAACCTACAAAATTGATGTGTCATGCACACATATAAGTTCAGCATTCCATTTTTATAGACTTTTTCCAGTGCTTGAGATGATTTTAGCTGCTCATTACTACACTTATTTCTTTACTCTCCTAAGAGATATTTTTGAAGCATGCATTTCTCTTGTTTAAATTCTCAGCCGAAAATAAGACCCTCATCTTCAATGATTATAACCCCTCAAGCTAAAAATGATCCTAGATAGCTAATTTATGCCCAATACAAATTGCCCTTACCTAATCGAGTTGAAAATGATTCATCCAAAAAGTATGTTTTAGTGCTTCTATGCATTAAAGAATATGAAAAGGAAGGAAAGATTTAAAGATTCAAGCACCTGCTGTTGAAGAATCAGATTCATCCTAGGAGATGACAATGGATTGTCTGCTCTCCTATCTGAAGACCTCCTGAAAAAATTGATAGCCCTTTCAGTAACCGCAAAAGCTGAACAGATATCCAGGCGGGCGTCTACCCTGGTAAGATCACCATATAGCTTTATGAATTTTCCGTGTTGGAAAGAACAGCAAACTGAACCAAACAAATCAGCACTGAGTGGACTCCTCTTTCTTCTAATTGCTGAGCTGTCCCCATTTGCAGATGCTGAGTTTCCCCAGCCCCCAAACCACGATGCACAGGAGCCACCTAACACATATATCAACAAGTGATAAATAGCTAGCAGGAAGGAAAAAAAAAGACTGAAGCAATTGATGTGTCAATATAAGAAAAACTTATATCAATAGGTTCACGATTACATTGTCAAATAGGGCTTCCTTATTACTACAACAGAAAGACTATCTATTTATATCAAAGCAGATTCTTGGGAGAAAAAATCATGTTGCAGCATTTGGGAACAAAATGAAAGTTAAAAATAGGAAAACAGACAACGATTTTGCTCCAGGCACAATCTGAAACATAATTCAAGTATACAACAGAAACAAGGAGGAATATATATTAAAAAAAAAACTCATAATTACCGAAAATGTCAAAATAAAATTCGTAAAAGTGAAAATTTTTCCAAGCTAATTAGCAACAGAAAGAACTAATCTTCAATGCAGCAGCATTACCAACAATTCCAGATATTGCTGCATGAGGTTCACTAAGACGCACATCATATGGGGGACGCCAAATCCAACCGTCATCTTCCTTTATCGCAACATCCTTCTTAGTCACTTTCTTCCTCCAGAGATCCTTGCTCTTCTCGTAAGAAAAGGAAGCCCTTGCACATAATCCAGGCATCAAAGCAAGAGGTGGCTCATCATTTACCCTGTTAACAGCCTTCGGATGACCACTGCTTTTATGTACCCCAAAACGGTACCGGAAGCCAGAATCAGAGACAAGTGAAGACATATCTAGGGATATTGACTCAGGAACATCCCAATATCCCCATTTATGGTCGATAAATAGCTCAGGCCATGCAGCCTCCAAAGTGATATCATGAGAAGGAAGCTGCATGATAGCACATTGTTGAAGACCATAGTCATCACCACAAAGTGAAACAAAGATAAATTAAATTATGGCAGCAATAACACGGTAAAGTTCAATAGCAATGCTGTATGATCCGATAAACACTATGAACTATACAAATTGGTTGATCATTCATTAAAAACCTTCTAAAAACACCCCTTTCTGCATCGTGTCAATTCTGTGTATTAATTAGCTTAGATTTTCTAAATTTTTCCAAGGCCAGGCACCTTAAATTTAACCAAAGACAGTAGCTAAACTTCTTTTCGTTAGGCAGTTCACAGGTAATAGGAAGAAGTGAACCACAAAACAATCAGTAAAGCAGCGCACCAAGCGACATAAGATTGTCCTATTGAACTAGGACTTTCACATTGCAAACTTCTGTTGCATTGGGAAGAGGGAAACCAGCGTATCCAGCTACTGTACATAATTATAGAGAATAAAATCTTACATATCAGAAAGTGCAACAATTTCGTATAAGTGAAGGAACAGATGAAGAAGAATGAAATTGAAAAGCATACCTGTTGAAAGAGCATCATTTTGTAGCGAGGTCTCATGTTTTCACCATGCCGTTCAGTACTAAGCAACACAGAACAGGAAGGAGTTGGAGAAAACTGTGAGGATAAACCAACAGAATAGAGTGACTTGTCCAGGATATGTTTGGCCGCATCCTTAAACACAGAGAAATCAAGTTCCTCGGCATTAGAAAGTTCCGCTTTGATAGATGAAATCAATTTCTTGGGTCGGAACTGCCCAATTAATCCCATCCAGCTGTGCACATATTGATCATGTATGACAAGTATAAGCAACTCTAACAAAGGTTTCATTTTTTCCAACTGGGTAGCTAGTCGGCGGAAAAGAAAAAGATAAGGAAGTAAAGAATTACCAGTTAGAGGTGGCAAGTCTAAGCAAGACGGACTGGAGAGAGAAAGAGCCAAGGTCCTTGCTAGAAGTGGGAGAGTAAGAGGGAATGATACCGAGAGGGAAGCCATTTCCTAACAAGGAGAGCTGTTGAATCCTAAGGGCTCGGCTGGCTCTAGTGGCGTCCAAGGGAAATGGTTCTCCGGGGATGGAGCGGGCACACCCTTCTAGGGTTTTTGGAGAAGAAACGGGTTGATCCCAGAATGCGGAGTCCATAGCCGTCCTGAGGTTTGCCATTTGTTAATCTGTTCAGGTGGGTCTCCTTATCTGTGTTGCCTATATTTGAAAAACGAGAATGGTGAGGGAAGTACCGAGGAGGGCAAGGCCATTCCATTCATGCTACTGCTATGGACTCATTGTGTCCTTTAGGCCCATTCGGCCCATCATCAGTCTCCACAACCCAATCAACAGCCTCTTCCTGAATTATGATTTCTCCATCTCTCTTTTTTCACATTAAAATAGCATGATTTTGTTGCTTTTAATTATAAAATCAGGTGGTTAATTCATTACAAGTGAGAGCAGCATTCAAAGTGCTCGATAGAATGCGTGGGAGAAGCCTAACCTAAAACAGTGGTTGCCTTGTAAGCAAAGGTGGGAGTAGTTGTCCAACAATGACCATGATTTTCTCGTAAACCTCAACTCAAGCAATCGCCAACACAGCCAAGTTTAAACTCGGACGACTGTTTTCATTGCTTTTATTACCCACTCGACCAATGCTCTGATTTCAAGAAGCATAATTAATTATTTATTCCACGAATTATAGTAAAATTAATTATTTATATTTTATTTTTATTATATATTTATCTATTTTCTTAATTTTGTGACACATATTTTTATTAATGAGTTTTTATTATACCCTCTTTATATTATAGAAGTAAGTTTATAATTAATTTAAAAATAATAAATTTTATATTACTTTTTATTTTATCCTCTATTTATATTATTATATCATTAATTTATTTTTATAACTGATAAATTTCATTTTTTTAATACATATTAAACAAAAAAATCTGTAATTAATGACATATTACATTATCTTTTTAATTTAATGATTAAATTAATAAAAATTAATTGAGTGACTAAATCAATGTTGAATTTTTACAGAATGGGAGATTAAATACTTATTTAAAATGATAAAAAAAAATTCCGTAAATAATATTGGATTTATCAACACATTCAAATGTCAAATTGATAAGGAAGGAATTTATTTCAAGTCAAGGATTCTCCAACATATCCTTCTATCTTATATATCCATGTTTTGCCAATAAAGTGATAAGTAACACATTCAAACCATATTATAAAAGTTATATTACTCTTCTCTCTCTCTCTCAAAGGACAATCAACCAATCAAAACAATATGGATCCTAACTTCCCTTATCTTTACCTCCTACCTTTCTTCGTTACCTTATGCTCCATATCTGCAACCACTCCCATCATCGAAGAAACTTGCAGAAAATGTGCTCGTAATGATCCTAACGTTCACTATTGCTTCTGTGTAGCTTCCCTACAAGCATATCCTCATGCGCACTGCGCTAATCTTCGCCAACTTGGCATCATCTCCCTCGAGCTAACTCTCCTTAACGTGACTGACACCAAGCACTATGTTAAGGAGCTCTTGAAGAACAAAAGCTTGGATCCAGAACTCAGGCCTTGCTTAAATGATTGCTTCGATCTTTATTCAGATGCCATCCCCACTCTGGAACAAGCCATCAACGATTACTTATGTAATCGCTATGAAGATGCTAATATTGCAGTAAGTTCAGTTATGGATGCCCCCGCTACTTGCGAAGATGGATTCAAAGATTTGGGTATCGTTTCACCATTAACAGAGAGGAATAGCAATACGTTCCAGTTGTCTGCTATAGCACTTTCGATTATAAATATGTTTCACTGATATTTCCTATTGTTTCCAATAAGTGTGTGTTTGTTTTTTCATAGTTAATGGTTAATTATGTAGTATCAGTTTCCATGAACTTGGTTAGGTTCATCAAATTCCCGGCAGTATGTTTGTCTACTTGTTTATTAAAGACTCATATTTTAGAGGCATAGCGAAAGCAAAACTGAATAAAGAAATATATGTGATTGGGAAGCAAAGAGACCAATTGTGACCGGCGGTGATAACACTTCAGAGGAAATTTCTAAGAGCGGAAAATTTCACTAACTTATCCGCTCAAATTCGCTTTTGCGAATAAGAAAAGCAATACATTTGAATAAATTTCACTGCAACAAATGTACATTCTCTCTTACCATTATTCCTGTCTCTACAAGCTCCAGGTCCAGTTGCACGTGGCCCTGCTTTTGTAGATGTAAACATAAAACCAACCACCAGTAGAAGGAAAAAGAAACTACAACTGTTTTTTAGCCAAAATAATTTTTTTATTTCTCCCAGTGAGATAAGGTCAAGGGAGAAAATGACTTCCACCACAACCAAGCCCATACGTACGTGCTAAAACGTGAGAAACGTTAAGCAAACGACATACATACCGCTGTTAACGTGTTTCACAAACTAAATTTAGTTTGAGACAATTGAAAGAAATCCACATCTCCTCCACTTTCACTGAACATTTCAAATTTTCATATTCGGAGCATCAAATTATGTTTGGTTACAGCTTGACAAGAAAAGAGTGGAAGAGAGTAATCTGTAGAGTGCATGCAGTAAAGCCAAGATCTACCACTTATAGTTACTGATGAGATTGCTATTTAAAAAATAATTCTTCAAATATATTGGGCAGATTGTTAAAGTTTGATTAAAATTAAATTTAACATGTTCTATTCATAAAAATCCTGATTGAGCAAAATCGATTTTTAAATTGAAAAAACATTATGATTAAAAATCCTAATTGCACTAATACCTAAGATATAACTCATCCATCCTCCCACTACTAGTACAGTGTACCGGCTATTCAAGAATCGCATTAACTGGATGAATGGTTCCTATTACATCGACATATATATTTTTCTCCCTGATTATCGCTTTTGTAAAGACTTGCTATGCTTCCGGCACATAATTGCAACAACTTTCATCAACTATAATCCAGACCCAAGTCTGCAACTAAACCAATCCACACAAGGAAGTCTCTAGCATCCCAACGCGAGACATTAAATTGTAGAAGTTCCCAAGTTAAAAAAAAAACGAAAACATGTTAGTTCTGTTGATACTATTATCGAACAGATTCAAATTATTTTCCAATCCATTACCAGGATCAAATCCATACAGACCAGACAAGCAAAACAAGAACAAAGAAGGTGATCACTGCTTTCCTCAAAATTCAAGGCAAGAAACCCCATGACTGAATCAAGCCGCCATTGGATGGTTATAAACATACTCAATAGCAAGATTACAGGAGTCAATCTTAACTGCTTCCTTGTCTGGAATTTCCAGCTTGAACTCCTCCTCTATGGCCATTATGATCTCTACGTTATCCAAGCTATCCAAGCCCAGATCTTTCTGGAAATGTACATCTGGATTCACCTGCAAATAATTGTTGGATAAATTTAAGTCAGTAAACCATTTGCTGAAAACTAGAATAAGATGCTGAGTTTTACAGTTAACAATGGCATCCATGACCATTAAAGGACTGCAAACCCCAAAAATTTAATATGACTGGGCGAATGGGCTCCATGCACGGTGTAAAGATCAATCCAGAAAATGGAGATAGAAATCAAAATATTAATAAAAGACAAAGTAACGTAGGCCAAAAGCTATTATTCTATCATGTCTTAACTGCAACCGACTAGCTCACAGGGGCACTCACTACAAGCCAAAACTTTATAGGAGCCAAGAAGAATCATGATGTCAACTATAAAATGAGAATTTTACAGCACCGAGATGTGCAAATGCCTCCAACAGAATAATAATCTATCTAGAATGTCTAACTAGGCACTTAGACCTTCCTCCCTTCAAAAGGCACCAAAGCATGGCTGCAATGGATCTTTTCTGCATATTGCATAAACTTAGCAGCAGTGGCCTCATATATAACTAGCACAATGACAGAACAAAATAGAGTAAAAGGAGAAAAGAGGGTAGGGAGGGCCAGGAGAGAGATTACCGACCATAGTGGTTTGAAGTTTCTACATGATCTTCACCTTTTGCTTGGACATTGGGATCAGATAATAGTCAAATAACCGTACAAATCCTTTTTTCTTTCCAAATCTAATTGCAACTTTTGATGTTGGTAGAATTATTGCCAAAGCCAATTGATAAAGTTGATGGATTTTTCTTTAACTGCCGACTCACATAAAAACTAATTTAATTCTCTCCTCCTCTCTATCTCCTTCCTCATCCTCCATCAACGATTAATTTTTCTGCTCTTTTTTATGGCTTTTGTCTTTTGTCCTTCACTTTATTGTCTCACTTTCTTTCAACCCAGTACTGCTATGCAAGAAAACAGAAATCCAACTCCAACAAATTGGCCATGCAAAACTTCACATCTTTCACCATCATGTTGCTGAGTTAACTGCTATCTTCTGCCACAAAACCTAACATCCCTTTTTGCAAATTCCATGAGTTCAATATAATCTATCACATTAATAAGCCAATTGTCTATGGAATCACATTAATAAGCCAATTGTCTATGGACTCCATTTATTTTTCCGTAAAAATTACATTTTTCTTAGTAAATGCACATTATCAAATATTTTTGTGCTTGAAACAACAACAACAAAGCATTAGTCCCAAACAAGTTAGGGTCGGCTGTATGAATCCTCTAACAAATAAGCTCCCGGGTAAAAATTGGAAAAATGTGTAGAAGTAATGGTTCACATCAGGCATCTCTGCAAACTAGGTTTAACAAAAACATAGACGGTTTAAATGGGAAAGAAAGGCGAAACCCTTTTTTCCTAAATAACAAAAAATATCAATCTTTTGCAGTTAAATAGTGCCCAAAAAACAGTAATCACAATAATCAAACACGAAGCTTCAGTTCCCAATGCGATATGAAGGCAAAATTAAGCTTTCAGCCTGCTATTATCAGCTCAGACAAGTAAATAAACCATACTGGAAAAGAAAATAAAATTAATAAAATCAAATTTCCATCAATTGAAGGCCCAAATTAGTATTTGATGCAAAACAATCTCGAAATTGAGCATTCACTTCTGTGGCCACATTTGAAGGGAATGATATATGAAACGAATAACAAAGTAAAATAAGTGAAAATAAGGAATCGAAAGAACAATGATTGGCATACCTTGGATGGATCGACTTTAGGGAAACTCTTGACGACATCGAGGACTCTCTCGATGACCTGTTCCTTGCTGAGATGATCGTCGTGCGATGACATTAACCGAATAGAACTAGAGAAGCTCCATGGCTGAGATCTGGATCCCGCTAGGGCTAGCGTTTGTACGGGGACGCGAAAATGGCGAAGTAGGACTGTTCTCAGTGCCATTTCTCTCTCTTTCTCGTTTCGGTTTGGTGGATTTGGGCACTCATAAGTCATAGGCAGTGAACCATAATAGTGAAACTGGGCTACTGGATAGTCACGGACTGTGCACGTGCCTCTTTCCAGCGTCCTATCAAATTTTGAAGGCGGTATTGTTCAGTAAACGACTCGTCGTGAAGTAAGTGGGTAAGCGCAGCCTTAGGCTCAGTTCGACATTTCCGTATGGGCTGGCTTTGGTCCAACCCAATGCCCCACTTCAACAAGGTGCGAAACCGTTCCAAAATCAAACCCCTCACTCGCAAGGTCCGCTGACGTCAATCCCTCTCCGGCTCTCCCGAAGTGTAAACACATCCGAATATCGGGGAGGGATTCCTTAATTTCGCGATCTGTGTAGCGACATCTTCGATAAATTCTCGGCGAGATCTCTAATTCGGATACTGGGATAGATCCGCACAATGGCTCCAGTTTCGGCGCTGGCCAAGTACAAGCTGGTGTTCTTGGGTGATCAGTCTGTGGGTAAAACTAGCATCATCACTCGCTTCATGTACGACAAATTCGACAATACCTATCAGGTAATTTCTGGAAGAAAACAAAGACTCTGCTTCCTTGATTCGCGCTTTGGAATCGGATTACGTAGTTGGCTTTTCTCATATTATATGGATTGATCTCATTTGATATTACTTTCTTATCAATTAATTGGGCCATTTCTGCAGTATATTTGATAAGTTGTTTCTATAATTACATTCATTGTTGAGTTGATCTGGATTTCAAGTGAGTTGTTCTCTTGTTCTAAGAGTCTTTAAATAAGACACTTTGGTGCAGCTGCCTGAACATATGTTCCTGGAATTATGAGAGAGACCTGGTGATGAGAGAGACTCCACTGCCTTTTCTGGGTATCTGTTCACACTGACATACCTCTCATACATCATCAGGATCTCATTCATTTTGAATTTTACTATTTTACTTTTAAAAAATTCATTACATGATTCTGTTTCTTTCGCTGCTCAATGTTTTTGTCAGCTTTGAAGCTTATTTATGTCTTTAATTGACAATCAGGCTACTATTGGTATCGATTTTCTATCGAAGACAATGTACCTTGAAGATCGAACTGTCAGATTGCAGCTCTGGTGAGGTCTTATATCAGTAGAATGCAGATTCATGTGCATAAATTTGCTCATTTCCCCTTTTAATGTTATTGAATCTTTGCATATGCAAAGCCTATCATAGAATGATGATAAAGAGATTAGTAAAAAGTTGTTTGTTCTTGAGATAACTGCTTTGTTTGTGTTTTCTGACAAACAACCCCCATATAAGCATTTAGCATTTGCATGTGAATGCAATGTTGCTGCTATTATGCTTTGGAATACCATTCATGCATTGACTATCAATTTCTTTGATGATAATGAGTTCATTTGCAAAAACATATTATTTATTTGCTTGTCATAATCTTGCCTTAAAATTAAATACAAATAATAATTGAATTTACCACAGGGACACTGCTGGACAGGAAAGGTTCAGAAGCCTCATTCCAAGCTATATTAGGGATTCCTCAGTGGCAGTTATTGTTTATGATGTTGCAAGTATGTGGCTTTTCTTGTTTCTTTTTATGTTTCATGATCTTTTCATGTTACATTTCTCAGTACTAAAGAGCTGACTATTAAGTCATTGACATGCAGAAATATAGATCGTATTCCACTTTGTCATACTCATAGCCTAGTTTTTCTTTTCCACTTAAGCTTCTTATTCACAAAATTTCCCGCTGGCTCTATGCTTCATGCTTGTTGAAATTTGCTAACTAGGCATTTTCTTGAGGTTTAGGCAGGCAGTCATTCCTGAACACTTCTAAGTGGATTGAAGAGGTTCACACTGAGCGGGGCAGTGATGTCATCATTGTTCTAGTTGGAAATAAAACAGACCTTGTAGACAAAAGGTGATGAAATAAGTTTCTCTGAAGTTCAATATGAAAAGGTTTTCTTTTTCGCGGCTAGTGCTTTTGATGGGTCAAGGATGTATCTTTGTTCTAAGAAAATGGATAGTTAGTTGTAAACCCCTTTTTAGCATGAATATGTGACATGGTTTATACTGTTCAAAAATTGAGAGAGCTTATTGCACAGAAATTTTGGTTTTTGAAGAAGGCCGTGAAAGTTGATGTGCAGTGATGAATATGAGGTGTTAGCGTCCTTTTAACTATTTCTGTTTGAATTGGATGGGAGTCTTGTATATTATAAAATGAAATAGAAAGAAGCATTATGTCTTGCCCTATTGGTTTTAAAGGCAGATACTAAAACCCTATTCCATTTATTTTAAAGCAAGCGTTCTTTTAATGGAAAATAATGTTCTTGTCTTGGACTTTATGACTTATTTGACAGGCAAGTTTCAATAGAGGAAGGAGAAGCCAAAGCTCGTGAACTCAATGTCATGTTCATTGAAACTAGTGCAAAGGCTGGCTTCAATATAAAGGTAAGACATATATATTTGTTTACAGAAATTGTAACTTGGAATTTAAACTTGGTCATAATCTTCCAATTCTCCCTTTTCAGGCACTGTTCCGGAAGATTGCAGCAGCCTTGCCTGGAATGGAAACACTTTCTTCAACTAAGCAAGAGGACATGGTGGATGTCAATCTGAAGTCTTCCAACACAAATGCATCACAGTCTCAGCCACAGTCTGGAGGATGTGCCTGTTGATACACAAAATTGAGATCCAAGCTTACTGTTTTTGCAGCATTTTACTTGCATTCTTATGTAATCCTACACATATAAAGTTTGTGTCATCCCCATGTAGCATCTGTTATTTGGCTGTCTTGCCAAGAGGAGACTTTACAGTAGCTATGCCAGGCCTCACCTCGTCTTATACGTGTGGTTCTTAGGAAAATCATCTGTTACTATTCTGTTTGTTTTCATCATTGGAAATGTTTCTACGGAGTGTACTTTTTTTTTTTTTTAAAAAAAAAAAAATTTGTCGTGGTATATTTTTCTCAGTTGTCTGCGTGGCTCCATATTAGCTAGATATGGCAAGGATCGGATAATCTAAATCTTAATAAGATGGATTTGATCATATATATCAGATTTGAAATGAATTTAAAAATTTTGGTATTAAAATGACGAAAATACATCTTTATTATAATATTTACAAATTTTTATGTATTATCATTTTAAAATTAGAATTTAGATTTTTTTTATAA
>CAOGCB010891917.1:0-12398 GCA_948266635.1 Cnidoscolus chayamansa | reverse complement strand
TTTAAAACTCAATTTGTTTACTCTCTTTGTTATGATTAATGTATATCTGGTTTGATTTTTACGATATTCGCAAAAGCATTTTTAAGGCAATTACGTTGACCTTAGGAGTTGTTCAGACTGTGGGAAGTCAACTCTTCTAGATGCTCCCTTTCTTGCAATTGATATTTGATTAAACTTTGAATTCAAAATGACCATCATATCCATTAAATTAAAATATTTTAATATTTAATTAATTTAATTTAAGTTAATTTAATTGTCTAACTTCCATACAATATTTTCTTTTTATTTTTTTAATATTATTTATTATAATAATTCTGTATATCCGGTCATGGGTAGAATTTTGATGCATATAATTAAGTTTAAGTATTCTTTATTGTTTTTCTTCGGTCAATCAACGAGACAACGTGAATAAATATTATAAATTAAGAATAAAATTTAATTTTATTAGCTAAGTATTAAGTTTGAAATTTATAGTTTAAATTAATTTTATTTATTTATTTTTGACATATAAATTGGGGTTTTAAAATTTAATTATCAGAATTATAAGTTTAAATATAAAATTCAATTCTAAATTAATTTCTAATATCAAAGTTTAACCCTTTTTTTTTTTTTTATGTCTAAATAAAAAAAAAGGTACCGCCAAAACGGTGATCTGTATAAGAACCGTATAAAAGAAAATTCCTTCCAATATACTATTTTTTTACCACCAAAATTGGATTGGTCATCAATAGTCAATACCCAGCAATTTCTTCCGACGCGTTGACGAGGAAAAATTCCATAAAGAAAAATTTCTTGAAAATGCCTCCTCCATCTTCTTCTCTCGTGTCCTTTGCGTTCACCGCCGAGACATCGAGACTACCACTCTGTTTTCTCTTCCTCTCCATTGTTTCCAATTATTCACTTGTAAGGTGTAACTCTAATTTCTCATTTCTCTATTTTCCGGTAAGTTTCCTTCTTCATCAAGCAGAGTTATACTTAGTATGTATTCTTTTATCTAATTTTTGTTTTCTTTTGGAAAATTATAATTGGGGGAGCTTGCTGAAATTTAGCTGCAGCTTCTTTTGCCTCTGGTTTTTTGTTTTGATTTTTCTTCTTGGGTTTGTGGAAAAACTAGTTCTTTCTTTGTGGGTTTTCAGTTAAGTGGTTGTGCTTTATGGTTTTTTCTTATTAGTATGTAAGCTTCAGTTGGGTAATTAAAAATGGTGCGTTGTGCTTTCATGGGTTTGAAATAGTTGGGATTGTAAGTGTCTTGATCAGTTGCGAATTGGAATTATAAGATGGCTAAGCTATTGAGCAAAATTCTGCCCGCTGCTCGATCAACTCCTAAAGAAGAAGAAGATGATGATTATAATGAATACTCGTGCTCATTTGCTATGGAGTACTTAGGCCCTCCAATCTCTCATGAAATCCCCCGAGCAGTGCCCATTGACGTTAGCCAAATCCCAGTTGCTTCCAAACTTGCCTCAACCTCACTGGTGACTGATGTGTCGTTGCCAGTTATCCAACCTATTAGAAAGTCTAAATCATCAGATAAGAAACCGTCCAAGGAGCCAAAATTAGACTCGAATAGCCATGATGTGCTAAGTGAATCATCCAATGGGATAGCTAAATCTAGTACATCAGGTTGCGCAGATGGCCGTGACTGTGGACCACAATTATCTAATGTAATCCCAAGTTTTGGTAGATTGGAATTTTCAAATGGTGATAAGAGCGTAACCAAGTTATCTGATGGAAAACAAAGCTCTGATAAGATGGGATTTTGTAATGGCCATGATAGTTCTCGTGAATCATCTGGTAGATTACATGGATTGGAATTTCATGACGATGATAATGATAATGATAATGGAGGTGCAGATTTTCAAAATTATATGAATCCCACAAAGTATGAATCCATAGAATCTGATATTTCTTCGAATTCTGTTTCATCTGAGATTTTTTCTGGCAAAGAGGAGGATTGTGTTGAATCAACTCCCTGTCATGTCAAAAGGTCATCAACTGTAACTTTCCGTGACCCTGAATCAAGCAGTGTAATTCAGGAGGAATCCGATCCATATGCTGTTGAAAGTGACATCCCTGAAAGGCAAATGCCTGTAAGGCCTGGGAAGAAAGGGACATGCTATCGATGCTTGAAAGGAAATAGATTTACCATCAAGGAGAGTTGCATTGTCTGTGGTGCAAAGTATTGTTCTAAGTGTGTGTTAAGAGCAATGGGATCAATGCCAGAAGGAAGAAAATGTGTGACTTGCATTGGTCAAAAGATCAGTGAGGCTAATCGAAAGACCTTGGGGAAATGTTCTCGTATGCTAAAGCAGGTATTGCCTTTGTTGGAAGTTGAACAGGTAATGAGTTCTGAAAGATCGTGTGAAGTAAATCAACTACCACCAGAGCTTGTTTACGTCAATCGTCAGCGTCTTTCTCCACAGGAGCTATTCCTATTGCAGACCTGCCGATATCCACCAAAAAAGCTAAAACCAGGATTCTATTGGTATGATAAAGTCTCTGGTTTCTGGGGAAAGGTGAATACTGAACTCTACTTCCTCCCTCATTTTCATGAACAACGCATTTCTGTGGCGACATTGGATTTATTCTTTTGTTGAACAGGAAGGGCAGAAGCCTTGCCAAATAATTAGTCACCAGTTGAGCATTGGGGGTCACATACGTCAAGATGCAAGTAATGGAGACACAAATATTTTGATAAATAATCGTGAGATCACTAGAATAGAGGTTTACATGCTGAAGGTTGTTTGCTGGACACAATTGATTTTTTTTGAAAGTTCTATTCGACATGCAGGATTGATAACATTATGTTAAATCTGTACAGATGATAGGAGTGAAATGTGAAGGAGCAACTCACTTTTGGGTTAGTGCAGATGGATCCTATCAGGAAGAGGGAATGAATAATGTAAAAGGGAAAATATGGGATAAGGTATGTTGGCATGTGAATTATGACTGCACAAGTTAAATTGAATCCCATTCTAATAGCATATCTATTTTACCATCTCCAACTTTATCCTTTAACTTTTAACAATGGCCATGTATGCAGAAAAGAGCCAAGTTAATTTGCACTGCATTGTCTTTGCCCACCCCTCCTGATTCTGCCAATCCTAGTGGAGAAGAAGGGAATAGTGTTGTCCCAAAAAGCTTTGACCAGAAAATACTTCTTAAACTTCTTCTTGTTGGCTATGGAAAATCGGGCACAAGTACCATATTCAAACAGGTAATGCATCAGGCAGGGGTCAATTGTATTACTCTCGATACATGATAAATCTATTTATGGTCAGCTTGTGGTCGAGACGAGTAACTTCTTTCCAGCTATTGTCATATCATCTTAAAATGATAGTAAAATCCTCCTTGCAACTTTTAAAAGCTTTATGTTCATGCAAGAAACTGATGAGAAATTAGGAAAAATGAAAAACTACAGAAGCTGATGGCTAAATGTGCATATATGTGTGTTTTATAACTAAGAAGTAACTGGTACTTGACAAAATTTTTACTGTGTAGTGATTTTATCATTTTATTGAAAATGGTTGTGGCTTATATATGTGATATATCTGCATCTGATAATTTCTATTCATTTGTTGGAATCTGCCTTGATTTTGGTGGCGTGCAACAAACAATTGTGTTGAAATAATTATATATATGCATTAATTGCAGGCAAAAATTGTCTACAATATTCCATTTTCTGATGATGAGCGTCAAAATATTAAGCTCATGATCCAAAGCAATTTATATGGTTATCTTGGTATGTTACTTGAGGAGCGCGAACGATTTGAAGAAGAAAGTTTAATTAAGAAGAAACGACCTCTCATTGACCAATGTAGTTCTTCGGGTAACATGCACACTTATTTTCTGTGGCATTTCTCCCTTTTATTTAAATTTTACAATCATGTTAAGGATATGGAATGGTGCAGAATGTACTTCTGGTAACCATTGTCATTTAAATAATGAAGTGTCTATAAACTGCTGTGCTACATTCTCTTCATGGATTTTGTAAGTTATCATAGCCTTCATGAAGACAGACTGTTAATTATCATTTATATACTGCCTTGACTCTGAGTTGTTCTGTAATCTGTACTTTGACCCCATATTTTTACCACACGTCTTAGAGTAAATCAGTTAATGTCCTATTGCTGTAGTGATGTGCAGTATGATTCCAGAATAACTTGAAGTATAGGTTTGAAGTGGATTGAAATTGATTATTCTTTTTGGTCAGTCAAATAAGATGGCAATGAGATTAATACTCTTTACTGGACTATATTGTAGCTCATCTTTTTGAAAGTGTTTTTTTTTGTTGTGGCAACGATAAGAAATATAAATATATGAGAGTGTTGAAAGAGTAGTTCCACAACATTCTAATAATTTGGTTGGCTACTTAAAAGTTGTGGACCAGTTATAATATGATCGGTGTAGATAAAGCTTTCTATGTTATAGATGTCTTTGTTGTGGGCAGGAATTAGAGAATTTTGTTTATAAGTTATTTGCACAAAAGGATTGTTTATCTTATTATTTTTTGGTTAATTAGGGACCACTTTGGTCAATGGTAAATGACTATTTAATGATTGGAAACTGGGATTTACCTGGCTGTTTTGCTGCTGGAAGTTTATCGCAGTAATGTAGTTAGGTTCCTAGATTTGTTTTGGAAATCTAGTCTCACTGGTGTAAAGTTGTAATGATGAGGTGTGATTTGGGAGTGAATAAAGTAAGAAAATGTGGCCTAGGTACTCTACTTCTTTTCTGCCAAAAAAAGTTATAGACAAGTTAGAATAGAGTTGCTGCTGTCTAAGTACCTTGAAAACCTCTTCCAGGTGTTGCAAATGCTGGGACATTTTGGGACTATAAATGAAAATATCATCAAAGAAAACTAGAACAAATCTCTTTAGGTATGGCTCGAAAATGTGGTTTATCAAATCTTAGAAGGTGGTTGAGGCATTAGTTAATCCAAAGGGCATTACTGTTAACTGAAAATGGCCATGGTGGGTTTTAAATGCTGTTTTAGGTATCTCAGGTGGATCCTTCCTAATCTGGTATCCAGCCCTTTTGTCCATTTTTGAAAATATGGCATCCCCATGTAGTTCATCCAACAAATCATTAATGACGGGAATAGGAAACTTGTCCTTGATAATGGCATCATTAAGCCTCCTATTTCAGCTTTCTGGAAATGAAGTTACCTATGGCCTTGTATTAAAGGGTGAGTGCTGGGAAGAAGAGGTATGAAGTAATTATGGGATCTAAAAGGTGGAAATTTTACTAATTCTCTAAAAATATCTGCATATGCATCTAAGAAAGACTGAATACTATTAAAATCCATACCTTCATTCTCAGTTCCTGTGACAGAATAGAGACCCCTAGTAGGGGCATTGAACCCCTCTTGTAAAATAGCTGCTGTAGAGTCTCACAAGGCTGCAGCTGGCAAACAGCAGCAGTAGTGTTATTCAGTCCTTGTAGTTCAAGCACCATTCCCTCTTTCTTGAAAGTAATCTTGAATTACTCAAAATGGAATTGGACTGGGTTAAAATTTTTCATCCAATCCACCCCCAGAATTATATCAGAACCTCCCAGATGCAGCACTCTTCTATCAAAATTGAATTGATGTTTCTGCACTTTCCATTTGAGTTGCTTACATACATTGCTGCAAGTCATCTTTCGGGCATCTGCCCCTGTTAATATGACAGTGGGTACCTCGATCAAGGGAATATCAACTCTTTAGCCACTCGTGTCCACAAAACTGTGTACTGCCCTATCTTCTAATATTACTAGCTTCCTGTTTTCATGGCTCCCATAAATTCTAATGGTGTCATCCCTTGCTTCCCTTCAAGGGCATTATCATTTCTTCCATCACATATTCCTCCTTGTCATCCAATCAAAGATTCTCCAATTCTTTAATGGACTGCTTACTTGATTGCTCACTCTCTTCTTCCACACTAATTGCCATGAAAGATTTCTGTTTGCAAATACGTCCAGGGAAGTATCTTTCTTCACATCTAAAACAGGGTTTAGGTTGTCTGATATTGGACTGGTTATTTGGCTAGTTAGGCTTCATCAATGGGGTGGTTTTGGTATGTGACTGATTTGTGGAGTTGGTACTGGTAGTTGGTTTAGAAGTGAGATTGGTGGATATGGCAGATTTGGTGGTTTGGATGGATAGGGAAGGGATTGAGAAATTTGAGTTTTGTAGGATGATGGAGTATTATAATAGGATGAGGAATTCCTTGGGGCGAAAGTGTAGGACCTGGATACAAACATAAGATTAACAGGTTTCACCATCTTTTCTTGTGGTTTGGCAATCTGAAAGCATGGGATAGGGTTGTTGGTCTCATGATCCTGACATAGGTCATTTTCTTCACTCACCCTCCCACAGTCTAACGGGTAGTCTTCCCCTAAATTAGGCAAGACTTCTCCATCCTTATTCTTAGTTCCCCAAACTTGTCTTGGTAATGCCTCACAGCCCCATCTTGCCTTATTTTCATGAATTCCTCCACTATATTCTCCATTTCTTCCTCTCCAATCCTAACACATTTCTTTTTCAAATTCTTCCTGCACCAAATTAACTTTTTCCATACTCCAATTATTGAACCATGAGTCAGACTTTTCAATCAAGAATTGGTTTGCAATTCCAATCCACTTGTTCTTTGCACCTTGTAAGTCTCAAAATAATTTTGGCACTTCCTCAGCCAAATTCTAGGTTAACTTCCACCACAGGTTACCAACTCAATTTTAGGTGGAAGCCCTGAATTATCCCCACAACTACTAAAGAAGAAGCAGAGGTATTTACTTGCTCTTTCTGTGTCCTATTGATAAATTTATTTGGTGGAGTAGGCAAGATTCCTAGGTTTCCCATTCTTTCTTGAGAATCAGATCTGCATGTCTACAAGTTCACTTGCCTTGAAAAATCCATTCATATAGGCACGCATCTCATCAAGAAGGAGCTTCCTGTTGTCCTCCAGATTCTACCTCACCTTGTATCTGATTCCTTCAGTTGCTCCGTCACTGTACCCTTGCATATTTTGGAACTCTTCCAATTCTGCCATCCTAACAGTTTCTTGGCTCACAATCACACTCATTGTCATATTGCAATACCCACAGAACATAAGGGAATAAAATGCACCACAGAAGCAGCCCTTGGATTAGGGTTTCTACTGAAGAAGAGAAAGAATTTTAGAAGGGGAAGAAGAAGAATTTAGAGAGAGAGTAGAGAAGGAAGATATTAGAGATAGAAGAAGAATATGGAGAGGGAGAATATCTGATTTGTATTATGATTCTTTAATACCTTCTCACAGCTTCACAGATTCTCAACAACTCTGAACCCTTTTCTCTCCAATGTTGTCGTCCTTTCCCTCCAAAAGCTAACGTCCAACTAATTTCCAGAACCTTCATTCTCTTCTTTTCCACTTGTTCCTTGTATAAGCGACAATTACCTGCCCTTATCAAGCTTTGGGCATTCCTCCTTTTTGAGCTAGCTTTTGGAGGTGAGTTAGACCCAACCTATTCCCACTCTTGGGAGTATTCAAGTTCAGAAAGCAAGTTTTCCACTTTTTTCTTAAAAAAATGGAATAAAACAAGTTGGAAAGATGAATCTAATAAGTATTTTAAATTGGTAAATACATGTAGATAAAGTTTTTATTTTCTTGGAAAATAGCAATTTTCTGGAAGTAAACATGGTGAAGTTCTTAAAAGGATGTGGGCTTGATTAAACTGCCCAATAACTTTAGGAATTGAAGACTTTACAGTTCTAACACCTGTGATAAAAATGTGCACAACTCATAAATTTGAATTCTCAAATTAAATAGCTAATTTAGTCCGAATTTACTTGTGACTTGATTTATATAATTAGTAGGTAAGCCTTATGCACATGTAGTAAAAAGCTTATAGTTTCCAAATCAGCATGTTGTTTGTAATGGCCATTAATTTACCTTCATTGTCACATCAATTATGTACTAGAAATTATGCATAATGGTTGCCTGTTCTATTTGTTGATCTTCATAGACACTGTAAAACTGTTAAGTGACTTAATTTGGCTGAATAAGTCAACATGATTAATTTGTTTCGTGATAGGTCTGAATTATTTAGTTCTAGCAGATAATGCAGGTCAGGTCGGCAATAAGACTATCTATTCTATTGGCCCCAGATTGAAAGCCTTCTCGGACTGGCTTCTAAAGATAATAGAGTCCGGTAATTTGGAAGCCATATTCCCAGCTGCCACACGTGAGTATGCACAATATGTTGAGGATTTGTGGAATGATCCAGCCATCCAAGCCACATATAGCCGCAGGAATGAATTCGAATCGCTGCCTAGAGTTGCTACTTATTTCCTAGAACGGGTAGGATGACACTAAATATCATTTTTTCCTCTATGTCCTGCTTCATTTCATGCAAACACCCATTAATAATATAGTGGAAATTGGTTATATTCTTACTTTCTTCTTGAAAAAAAAGGACATGCATGAACAACAATCTCATCTCATTAATTGCTAAAGGTTTGGCTGTCCTAATCAACAATGCTAGCATATCTTCGAAAGTAGGTGGATACATTGAAATATGGTGTGGAAAGGGCATTTTATGATTTTTGTACCTGTTATTCAATACCAGATGTTTTCTTCAAACTCAGGCTGTTGAGATTTCAAAGAAAGACTACGATCCTTCTGATATGGACATCTTGTATGCTGAGGGAATTACATCATCTCAAGGGCTTTCTTGCTTGGATTTTTCATTTCCTAAACCAGATGAAGACAGCTATGAACATGATGAGCATGATCCTTTGCTGAGGTTAGTTCTGTTTTATGCTTTTCTAAT
The DNA here is from genome assembly GCA_948266635.1 of Cnidoscolus chayamansa. NCBI lineage: Eukaryota > Viridiplantae > Streptophyta > Magnoliopsida > Malpighiales > Euphorbiaceae > Cnidoscolus > Cnidoscolus chayamansa. The sequence goes on along the minus strand of CAOGCB010891917.1, from coordinate 3,608 downwards.
TTCTTGTTAGTGTAATGATTGCCTTGCACTGCTGAACTAGGGGTGGCAATTTTATTTACAATCCATGAACATCAAGCGAGAATAGAGGATTAATATTAGGCATACTTTTAGTCGTCAAAATTTTGTCCACCCATCCTGAACTAGTGAAAAAGGCTGACGGGCCTATAAATTGTCCAAATATCTTCATTACTGTTGCTGAATAAACCTCATCCGTGAAATAGAAGACTTAGGTTATAGGTGGTAACTGCAACAGATACTTGATATTCTGAGCAACTGAAATAAGTAGCAGGTGAATAGTTGGTTTGTCTGAAAGCATGATGCGGATTACTGATTCATTTTTTGGCAGCCAGGACAAAGGAAGGGAAAGCTCTTTGCAGTTGTTCTCTGCTTGCAGTGTGATTTGCTGTGTTTGATTGAAGTGTTATGCAGGATTTTTGTTAGCCGTTACTTTCCTGTGCAGCTTTCACGAGACTTGATTGTTCTTTTGGTATTATGTTTGTCGTTTGCTTTTGGTATATACAAGGTGCTTTACTGGTGGACAGCAGACGTTGAATAGAACTTTTTATACAATAGTTTTCATTGAGGAATCTCTTCCTCCTTTTATACTCATTGTGGGTTCTTTCATTTAGCAATTTCTTTTATCAGAAAAAAGGCATGTTGGAGGAGTTAGATGCTACTCTTTTATCTGTTTATCATTGTAAATTTTGTCCAATGCTTATCAGTTGCACATACATTTTCAGGTACCAGCTCATCAGAGTGCACCCAAAAATCCTTGGAGGAAACTGTAAGTGGTTGGAAATGTTTGAAGATGTTGACATGGTCATATTTTGTGTGTCGTTGATCGACTATGACGAGTTTGTTGAAGACAGTAATGGGGTTCCGACTAATAAGATGATGGCAAGCAAGCATCTATTTGAAAGCATAGTTACTCATCCAACGTTTGAAGATAAGAAGTTTCTTCTTATACTGAACAAATTTGATTTGTTAGAGGAAAAGATTGAACAGACTCCACTGAGCCGCTGTGAATGGTTTAATGATTTCAATCCAGTGATTGGTCATAATGCCAACAGCTGCAGCACCAGCAGATCCAGAAGCACCAACCCTTCATTGGCTCAACGCGCTTTCCAATACATTGCAGTTAAGTTCAAGAGATTGTTCCAGTCTCTTACTGATGAGAAGCTGTTTGTTTCACTAGTTACAGCATTGGAACCTGATAACGTTGATGAAGCTCTTAGATATGCAAGGGAGATTCTGAACTGGGATCAAGAGTATGTCGGTGAAATGTCTTCTGCAAGCATTGAGGGAACTTCTGCCAGCATTGAAGCAAGCTCATCCTCTTGATTCCATTGTATTATATATACTTTCACCAAGTGATAGAGCCAGGTGTATGGAGTTTGATTTTGGTCCCTTAGGCCTGTCATTGTTTTCACTTAACCATTGTTTTACTAAATGAATTTCTTACAATTGGGTCAATAAATTTTGATTTGTTTTAATTATGTCAAGTTGAACAAATTCTGATTATATCTAATTTTATTTTATAAGGGTTATTGGATAAGAACGTTTGCAGCTTTTTTTTTTCTACAAAATTATAGTTTAAAGGATTCATAGTAAGATTGACTAAGTTTCTAGACTGGTCGCCTACCTACTGCAATCCTCCTCCTTTACCCGGACTTGAAGGTTGTAATAGACAGAGACTTACGAGCCTTAAATATTGATGCGGATTTAGTTAGTAATAGACTTGAATAAAGGCGTAAAATCCGAGTAATGGAAGGAGTTTAAGACGCATGATTGAGATATTACTAGTGAGCTTATTTGTAATTTAAAGGATTCATATAGCCGATTACAACTTGTTTGGGACTAAGGCTTTATTGTTGTTGTTGTTATATAAAATTCAATATTTTAATTTGTTATAATTGTAGTGAAAATAAAAATGAGAAGTTTAGGTTTATTATTTATTTATTTTTTAAAAATTAAATAATTTAATTCTTTATCTTTATTATCTATATATCATTTAAATTTAATATTTAAATTAAATTCCTTTTAATATATTTATAAGGCTTATTAGTAAAAGAAAAAAAAAAGCCCAAAATGTTTGCTTAATTTTACATTTATATTCAATAAACTAAATTGAATTAAGAAAAGTTAATAATATTTATATAATTTTTAAATTTTTTATTTAATTAATAAAATAAAATTTAAAACAATTTATTATTTTTTTTCCAAATTGATTGTTTTTCTTTCATTTCATTTTTTATGTATTAATAAAAATTTTAATAAAACAAAACCTTATACAGTAAAAATTATAATTTTAATATTAAATCAAATGAACTAAATATGAATAATATATATATATATTATGTTATTTTGATAGGAAAGATGGAATAGTGAAGTTGAAGAGGCGTAAAAGAAAGGAAGAAAAAGGATAGGATTATGGACTCTTTTATATGATATGATTGTCTTTCATCTCTATATATCACTTTTTTTTTTTTTTTTAAAGTTAATTTTTATAATAGACATAATTTTATATATTTTATTAACATCAAATTAGTTTTATTTTAAGGGAAAAGACTAATTTGTTAATAAATTGAAATTCAAAGACTAATTTTTCATGGGTTAAATAACAAATCTTCACTCACATGAAGAAAAACCCACGAACAGTTCCAACAAAAATAATCTGGCCAAGAAAATATATTACAAGCATAATAAACATTTGCATCGATTGGGTACAATTTATCAGAGATTTTTTTACATAATTTGTGATGATGTTGGGCATTACCAAGGTGCAAACCTGTCCATAAGCATGCAAACTGTGGCCTCAGACATAGTAGTTTCTCTGTGAATCACTTTGCTTTCTTTCTCAGCTTCCTTATTTTCTTCTTCTTCTTCTTCAGCTGCCATTCTTGCTTTGGCTTTTGACATGAACTCCAACGGTTTCTTTGGTCTCACCTTCTCTTTAAGCTTTGCTAGCTCAGTCATCCATGTCTCCACAACTGCCGACATTTTTTTCCCAGATGAACCTAAACCCAGTAGCTCTTTGTTCAAGACGAGAATGAGCTGATTTTATAGAGGAGTTGTAGGGTTTACCAATTGGAAAGTTCAACCCTTTTGGAGGAAGTTGGTTTTGAAGGGGGACCAAAGAAAACTACTTGTGCTTTTCCCATAGGTTTAGACATTTCATTTTTTTTTTTATGGGATATTTTTGTTCAGATGCATATAAAATTTGATACTTTACAGTCTAAAAAGGGTATTGGTATTTGAAGACTTAATGTAATAGTAAATACATCTTACAAGGAAAAAAAAAAAAAAGAAAGAAAGCATTGTCCTTGTACTATCTATGTATGACATCAAAAGTTAAACCTAAAGAAAAATAAAAGAGCAAAAGGAAGTTTCCAATGGCTTGAGATGAGCAAATACAATGGGTTTTTTTGTCTGCTTTACTTTTCCCATTGGATTGCAAATAATTGGGTTTATCTGCCAGCTCATTGTTTTTATCTTTTTCTTACTAGTCTATGATAAGTATTCATTTTTTGATGATATAATAATAATAGATTTCAATTAATTAAAATAAAAAACATAATATAAAAGAAATACTTTACGTTTTAATTAAT
>CAOGCB010891878.1:0-16858 GCA_948266635.1 Cnidoscolus chayamansa | reverse complement strand
GCAATGCAGAAAACACAGTTAGACATTTCAGATCAAATGAGCGCAAACTATCTATGCAACCAATACCTGGATTCATCAGGAACATAACCAAAATCCTTTTATTACTGATCAAATTTATATTACGTGCCCTAAAATTTTAATTTAGTTCCAATCTCCTTTTCAATTTTTTTAACTTTTTAAAATCCTAACCTTGATTTTTTATTTATTTATTTATATCCTAAGATTAAAAAGTAATAAGATAAATGAATCTTATCCTTTAATTTTTTTGAACTCCTATATCATAGGAAAATAAAAAAAAAAATACCAAAGACTTTGTTAATAGGTAGTTCTAAAGGAATTGTGAGAATGCCATGGTTGACCAATTCATAATCGAAAGAGGAGAAAAACATCCTTCCTAAACGCCAAAAACCCTGCCGTTTTGCCCCCATCCCCTGTCTTCTAAGCCTGAATCCCGATTCCTAAAATCTCCCCACAACCAGGTCCCTCCGTCTCCCCATCGATAACCACCACCGCCATTGACAGCTTTCATTCCCACAGCCATTCCAAAACACTATTTTCTCCGCAACGCCACCATAGCCACTATCCCCAAACCGGCGAAAGCTTACTGCCCCCACTCACAGAACCTTGCAATCCCCCTTTTGCCTCAACCCACAACATCACCACCGCTCTCCTATCTCCATTGAAACACAATCATCTTTCCAGCCACGCACCCACACACCCATCCTTAATCACACCGACACCAGAACAGTCACCCTCACCCAATCGGAGAACTATTCCTGCCTTTGAAGCGACACACCCAAATTCCCCTCATTCACTCGCACCATCAGTCCTTGTTCACCGACGCGACCCAGCTTCCCCACTGGCAGTTGCCGTTCGGTCACTCTCCGCCGGCCAAATAAATAGCAGCTCGCGAAAGCCACACCGCGAGCCTCTTTTGTCGCCATTCTCGTAGGACCGTTCCTACTTTCACCTTCGGAAACCAGCTCGTCCACAACCAGTGACCCACGGATCAAATTCCGAACCAGTGACCCACGGATCAAATTCCGCGTCAGTTTCATCCTTGCCCCTTTCTGCATCATTATAGTGCCTTTTTAAGGTATATTTTCATTTGTTTGAGATGGGATCGAGTCAATTTCTGTTTTACAAGAGTGTGAATTTGGGCTTTGGGATGAAAATGTTGCTGGTTGGGTTAAAAGTTTAAATTGATTGCTGCTGTCTATATGGTGATTTAGGTCTAAGGTTTAAGTTGATTGCTGCTGTGATGCAAAGTTTCAGTTGTAATGTTGCTGTGCTTGTTACGGTTATACAGAATTTATGAAGACCTTTTACGTTTATATTTCGATTTGATTGTGTATTGCTAGTGTTATATCTGCTTTTACGTTTTGGGAATATTTCAAACATAAAGAGTATGTTGTGGGTTGGTTTTGTGCCTTTGAGTGATAGGCATTAAAGCTGTTGTATGCAATTTCGTAGTAGTATCCTTGAAACTGAGATTTGGTTCGTATGTTGTAAAAATAATTCTGTGTTTATGTTCATGGTTAAAGATTTGAACCTTGGCTTATGCACGTTTTGAGTGATTGAAGTAAGGCTATGCTATATGTTTTCTTGGCAGCCTAAACTTGTGTATAGCCTCTTATTGTGATATTGAAAATGAGACTGTAGCTTGGGTGGTATTCACGGAATATCTTTTAGGAAATAAATTAGCTAAAATATAAGTACAAACAAGTTTTCATAGTGTAATTTTATTTTGGTGAATTAAGATTGTTTTTAAAGTTAAATGTATCCAAATTAAATAAAATAGTTAAAAGTATAATTACACAAATTTTATTGTGGTGAATTAATGGGTATATCCCTTTAAATTACCAATTTGAAAATTAAATGAATTAAGTTAAATAGTTCAAACATCAACTTTGGCGATTAAGTTAAATAGGGTTTAATTAATTAAGTAGTTTAAAATAAATACAAGTAAGTGTTATTTTAACGGTTTAATAAGGGTTTCCTTTTCAACCTGATTAAGATAAAATCAAATAGTGAAATAACAAAAATAAATATGAGCCGATTTTATCTTAGTGGTTTAATAAGGGTTTCCTTTTAAATCGTTCTTGTAAAATTAAACAGTTAATAATAAAAACAAATATGAGTGAGTTTTATCTTAATGATTTAATAAGAGTTTCCTTTTAAATTATCTTTATAAAATTAAATTGTTGAAATAATAAAAGCAAATACTGTTATACTGGATGATTTTGAGTTCCAAGTTGATTGGTTTAGTTGCTCTGATGGTTGTTTCTGGAGAGCTGTAAGCTAGTTTGCTCATAGCTATGGTTCTAATTTCTCGTTTCCTTGAAATTAAAAGAAAAGAAAACCAAACAAGTCTAGACTCAGTCTTTTGTTATTTTCTTATGTTTTTATCCACATTTTGTTGATATTACCTATTTTCTAGCTGTATGAAATTAACTTATGCATTTAATATTTATTTGGAAATCTTGAATTCATATGTGGCATTTGGTTTCAATTTTTGGTAACTTTTCATGGTTAAAATGTATGCATATTTTCCAGAGTGCATACTGAAGTACCAATGTCCTATTCAGGATAGTTGGAGCTTTAGCTAATTATTTCTTAAAAACAATTTCTGAGCGGTATGTTCAGTGATTACCCATAATGGATGTGTTTTTGGTCAGTAATTATTGTTTATCACTCATTGTTTATTGCTATATTTTATGTATAAATTCATATACTGACATTTCTAATGAATCTGATCATAGAAGTAATTCCATTAATCCAGAAGGGAGAGGGACACTTCGAGAGATCTGGAGTTTGTGTAGGTGTGCATGCGGAGATGTTGGAAGATCAAATGATAGGATTAGAAGATAGTGGAAACAAGTCCTTGAATAGTCACATGGGGGAATTTGAAAATGGGAGCGTCAATGTCAAATCAAGGAAACGCAGAAGGAATTTTAGTGCTGTAGCTGATGAGGAATGCCATACTGTGACACTAGAAAATTTTTATAAAAGAACCATATTAGCTTTATCCAACCCATCCTACCTGCTTGGGCTAGGTTCTAACAGTGTGCGACCAGAAAATCGTGTTAGATTATGCTACTTTCTATGGAAGTTGGTTAGACAACGTAATTGGACGGAGGCAAGTGGCGTCCTCAGCTTGTTATTGAAAGGAACACACAAGGACAGTTGTCCAACTATTAATCGGTTCAAGTACTTGGTATGTTCTTTATGCAAATATCTCATTAAGATTTCATGTTTTTAAACTCTGTTTTAATCATTTTGAGCATTTTATCACTTGGATTATAGAGTTTAATCTGGAAAGAGAAGTTTTTGTCTACATGTGATGTGTATACTCGCTTTTGTAAATTTCTTTTATGATGCCAATGTGTTACCAAAGTTTTTGTCTTCGTGTGTGTACTCGTGTTTTTTTACAAACTTTACTAAAAATAGGAAAAAATACCACGGCTACATTTTCAGGTTTGCTATTTTGTGAGAAGAAAGTTTTAGCAATATTGTGACTGATGGATTTGTAGTTTATAAAAAAAAGACAAGCATGTTGTGTTTTAATTTCGAACTCTTATTTTTGCCTTTTCTCATCTTTACAACTTTTCTTTTTGGTGGGGAAGAGGAAAATTTCAACTGTTTAGGTATGATGTTTGCTTCATGATGAAACAACACATGCGATGAGCTTGCTACTGGCAACATGAATTACTTCTATTTTGTATTATTATTATTATTATTATTATTAGTATTATTATTATTATTAAAGCTTATTCTCATATTTGGTCATACTTCTATATTAATAATGGAGCCTGTATGGTGCACAATATTTACAATTTTTAGGCTTCAATGGAGTTTCTCAAACACATAGAAAATGGTGATGTCAACTTGACAGCAATTAGTGGCATCTATGATACCTGGATGACACGGATTGGAATAAACTTAGCAACTAAAAGAAAGACAAGTGGATGTATGAAAGAGGTAAACTATTCACAATCTTTATTTTTATGTTACTATTCATGATGTTACCTGTGCCATCAGGAAGTCTCCACTTTTGTCAGATGCCAATGTGTGTTACTGTCCCAAATGAGTTAATAAAAAACCTCGGTTGCTGAGCAGGACCTTTTTATTGTTCGTTTGGAGTCCATAGTTATCCATCTTATGCAAAGGAACATTGAAGGTGAACGACAGAATGCAAGAAGGTACGATTCTCACTTTTTTGCTGTAATTATTTTGTCATGTGTTAAATTGCCATGATTCAGGAAGAAATATAGGTGGTCAAAGTCTGTGTATATCTTAGCTTTAGCCTTTAGCAAATTTTGGTTTTACATTATCTTATTTTTATTGTCTGAACTTTGTATGACCAAATCATCTGATAGAAAATTTTCAGATTTATTTTCCAGATTCTGCAGTTTCAAGATTTCATCATGTTTTGAACGTCGTGTCTCTTCAACCAACTATTAAAGGCACTTGGCATGCATTAACTGTTTGGAGATCTAGTTATATATGTGATGCCTTATTCCCTTAGACTTCCAATCAGTAGTCTGCATTGTATTTCACGGATTTTGAATTGATTATAACTATGTTATTCTAATTAGATCCTTCCATCTTTCCTTACTTTTGATTAGTCATACTCTTAATTGTATATTTCATATTGTATCAGCAGTGGTAGCTTTCCTTTTCACAGGGGAAAAGTTCCACAAGAGAATACATCTGTGATTACATATATAAGTGAGTTTTGCATTAATATTTATTTAGCATATTCTAATATTAGTTCTTTGGTGAACCTACTGTCTGGATTTGCATAAAAAATCTACCTAGATGCCTAAATAGTCATCTGGCACCATATATCAATTGTTTTTTTAACTGTGGCTAACAATAGAGGATAGCATCATTCAATACTATTAGCAAGTTGATTTATTATTAGGAGTTTTATGGGGCGAGAGAGGGGAGAAGTAAGGTTACAGTTAAAGTGCAATTAGATGGATTAGACTACAGTCCCCTATCCTCCAAATCTTGTATTTCCTTCCTTTCTTCCATGATAGCTCTTTTTTTATTTTAATAAAGAAATGCTACATTATGGGTTTTGAGTGTATCACAAATTGCTTGATCTGAATAATTATTCTGTTTTCCCAGCCTGATGCGAGAACATGGATTTGAGGGTCACCCGATGTTCCATATGATCATTGGCTTGATATGCTATCAGCTTTGGTACTCTAGCATTCCAGAAGATATGCAGTGGAAGGATTCTGATCAGATTTATGCCCCTGTAAATTCAGACATAACAGCAACACCTTCTCATTCAGACATGTCATTCATAAGAATCAGAGATGAAGCAGGGGGCTCAGAGGGACATGATGCACTTTTTAGTTGCGAGTCTGAATCTTCCTTCCACTATGATTCAGAGACCTCTGTTAGGAATGATAAAGAAATTCCTGTAGAGGCTGATAGTGACTTTCACAAAGAAGTGGTACCTATGGAGGTGGATGTTAACCTGCAGAGATATCTCCAACAAGACTTCCAGCAACCTGGTTTTTATGTGAATTCTGCTGAAAATGAGCCTTTAGTTGATAATGATGGTTTTCACTTGAATTCTTCCCCCAGTTTTTTTGCCCATAGTGAGTTCTTAATCCCTTGACATTGTTCTGTCATCATTGTGTTTTTCATTTATCTTTGCTGCAGTTCTTTGCCACTTCTTATTTAGGTAATTTTGCTTCTATTTTGTATGCAAATCACTGTTTATATGCCAATACTTGTGAAGGAATGATATGCGTCATGCTATATTTTGTTATAATATGTGTCCAAATTCAATTAATAAGAGAGAGAAAAGAAGATTCTTGTACGTTGTGTTATAAAGTTAGCAAGATATATTGGATCAAACTTGTGCCTATTGGGCTGATGTGCATTTTGGCACCCACATTCATTTTATGAGTTCTTTAGCTTCTTATCTGGCTTTGAGGTGGGGCTTATTGGCGAAGTCCAAGAGACTGAAATGACAGTTTGTGAGGAGCGTAAAAATCCAAGCTTACTGCAATCTATGTTCTAATGATTCAGCCTTGGCGTTTCTTAGCTGGAAGTTAGCTGGTCTGATTCTCTTGTTTGGCCAGCTCATTTTGAATGTCAAACAAGCCCTTTTTACTCATAACTATTGCATGTTTTTGGTGGATTTTGGGTGGAAATTTTACTGCTTCCATCACTAACTAGTATCAACTTAGTATTGGAAAAGTGATATAAATGGGAGAACATCATTGTGCTTGTGGCTATTGAGGGGGTGGGGGCAAATATAAAAGGATATGTTAGTGTGTGAAATTTGGTATGAGAAGAATAGAGTGGCTGAATATCTCAATGGTGTTGCTCATTTGGGTGGTGGGGACAGTGCTAGAGGTCAATGGGACAGTAATGAGAATGATGACTTGGCCGTGATTATCAGATGCAATTTTAGATTGCTTCCCTTGCATTTTTTCTGAATATTATGTGAGAAATGGAAATAAAGTTAATATTCCCCTGATCTTCTATTTACCCACTTTCTTTATACCCAGATGTTGATTATGTATGAGGAGAATCCTTGATGATGTACTAAATAATTCACCAGCATGGGAAGGCAATAATATGATTGTTTATTTCGAATGCTCAGTAATATGTACCATTACATAGTCATGCACACCTTAGAATTATAGGGATTTATCGTTTTGCATGAACTGATAATTTTAGGTGAAAAATGAGAATTCAGTCATACTGAAGTTTAATGGGGCATTCATCATAATTGTATGCCACCCTCCCTTGTTATTGATCTATGTTTTGTCACACTGAAACTGTGTTTCGTGCCAAAGAAAGCTTGGAGTCATGGTTGTTGCCCTTACGAACAAAGAATTGGGAGTTAGAAAGAATAATTCTAGATGATGAATATGAGAATGCAGTAAAGTATTTACGAGAAGCTGTTTCTGCAAAGCCTCCAGTAATGGCTGCCTTTCTTCCCTTGATGCAGGTAGAGTTAACATGGTCTTTGTTATGTCTTTCCACCATGATCAGTGACATCATATAACTGTTATACCTGAATTTGAACTTTCATTGATGAGCTATTGCAAATTTTACTGGCAGTTATGTTTCATTGGTTAATAAAGGGAAATTTTATTTTATAATTTACTTTCTAATGATTTAGGAACCTTTAGTGATGTGTCTTATGAGAAATCTACTAATTTGTTCGTCATGCTAAGCATTTAGTTATGTTTTGGATTAACTGAAACTGGAAATTTTTTTGCCACTTTGTTTAGGATAGCAGATGCTTTGATTTTTTTCATCTCCAAGCATGTATGAATGGATGCTAGATTTAAGAATTAAAATCTTCCTTATCATAACCTATGCACAAACCAATGCTGGTGCTATTACATTAGGTGCTGATTCTCTTCAACCTTTTGGCTCTTCCTTTGTTTTGAGATTTCACATACCCATGATGTGTATGCCTTTTCTATTCTAGTAACATGTAGGATGGTTTTCACTTGCTGCTGAGTGTCATTTGACTGTAAGTCTATTCTTGTGATGAAAAAGAGAGTCAGAGATTCCATTCCAGTTTTGCCTTTTCTTCTCTCTTAAAATTTTAAAGGGAGAGCAATTCAAACCTTGTCATTCTTTTATTTTTTTGCAATAGTTGAAATTATTAGTTTTTATATGGTAATCATCATATCTGCATGCAGTTCGTTAATTTTATTGCATTTACAATTTTAATTTTTGAATTAAATTATTCCATTCTATTTCAGTTATTGCTGATTGGATGCAAGGATAAAGAGGCGCTTTATGAACTTGAGATGCTTTGTGGCAATTCAAGTGCATCACTTCCTACCAGGTATAGGTATTTGCTTCTTTGCTTAGTTATGAACTGCTTCTTGCTGCCAAAACTTGAGTGAAAATTGAAAGTTAAAAGTACTTTTTTGGGGAAGGTAAGTTGAGCGTACATGAAAATCATGGAGCATATACTTGTTGACAAAATATTTGGCAGAAATGAAAAAGTTTGTTATTTGTGTGGAACTTGTGGAAAGAGAAACCAAGTATGGGACATAGTAATGCAGGAAAAGGGAGTAATTATCCTCCTCACCCTCCTCCCCTCCCCCGAAAAAATCTGGACTTATGGTCAAGTCTACCATTGCACCAATACTTTTAATTTTGTCAATTATATACATAACCTTTCATATTTGTTATCAATTATCGCTGCAATGGAAAAAAGATAAAATGGTTTCTAAACTCTCATTGATGACAAGGTATTCCATAAGAACTTCACGTAAGCATATTTAAGGAAGGAAAGCAAGGACATGTTCACTAAAGTTAGATTGACGTGACCTTTTACATTTTTCAAATTTTAAATTTGCTCTTATACATTACTTAGTTTTTGTTTATTAGCCATCTTCTTAACTATTTATCATCTCTTTTCTTCTTATATACTCCTGCAAAGTATTTCTAACTAACATGCTATATGATACTGAACTGTCATAGAAGCATAGACACAACATAACAATAAAAAAAAACGTTCAAGATTTCAAATTATATTTGTCAAGAACATCACATGAATTTCCACTACAACACATAGATGTGGTGAGTATGATTCAGAACTATCATAATCCAAGAATGAAGAATTACCACCAAACTGCTACAAACCAACAATCGTTGATTTCATCACATAATTCAATGCAACTAAAACAGTATGACATCAGCCAACTTCCATCTTCCCCAACCCCACATATCTAACATGCTATATGATACTGAACTTTCATAGAATTATTGACCTCAAAAAATTGTAAATTACATAGAAGGATGATTAGAAGTTACATTTGACCGATATTAGTGTTGTTAAAGACGCCATGTGAGGCGAGGCAAAACACCACTCTCTTGCCTGGGGCAAGGCGCCCTTCAAAAAGGCGAGCGCCATTCAAAGAGGCGAGTGGCCTTCAAAGAGGCAAGCGCCTCTAACTCTTTAGGTGCCAGGCTAGAGGTTCTGGAGAAGTCTCATTAAGTAACTGTTATTTTTTAAAAAAAATGCTTTTAAGCAGCAAAATGAAATCCGTAGCCTCTCTTAGTTTGTTTGATTTAGTAATATCAGCCCATTTATAAAATAACACTTCTCTGAATTTATGTAACATCTTGATTTTTATTATAAATATTTGAAAATTATTTTCTTATGTCGAGTCTCATCATTCAATAAAATGTTTCTTTGGATGTTAATGTAATGCATTTTTTTTACTTCTAACTTTTTAATGGATTTGTCAATTTGTAAATAGTTTGAAAAAAATTAATGGCAGCTGTGAGCTGTGCAAAACATAATGGCCATTGTTTTTGTTTTAAAGACGTAGTCACTTTTGTTCATCACTTTGTCATGAGCTCTAAATGTCTCTTTTCTGCAGGTTGAGGGTTCACCTCTTAGAGCGTGTTGATCCCGCTAACAGTTCTGCCCTTTCAACGTGTTTTGAGGACAGCTTAAAAAGTGATCCTACATGTAGTGAGTCATTGGCAAAGCTTATCAGCTTGCATCAAAATGGTATGTTATATGTTATTCCTTGATCTGTGATAGATCTTGTTGAGCTCATTTCTCATTTATGAATTGATGGTATTGGTGTATCATTTTATCATTTATTGCATGACTAGAGTTTCGATGATTTTCTCTTCTGGTCAAGAAGGATGTCTCTTGCAATTTTGTGAAACTTATTGACCTAGGGCTTGCTGATGTAGGAAAGTATGACTGGTTGAAACTTGGATTTGGTTAGTGTTTTACATATCAAGGAAATTGGAGCAAAATGATAAGGCAAATATGCTTTTAACTCACAATTGCAAGGAACAATTCTGCAGTAGCTTCACAACATCATGATGTTGGATTGTTTGTAGGAACAAAGCCTTGGTGCTTCCCAGGATTAGGATTGCGTCACACAGCTAAAAGAAGCATGCTTGCCAAAATTCTTAATTCATTGAATAACTTATTCTATTCTATTCTATTGAAAATACAATAAAAGCAATATCCAGACTCGAGTTACTGACTTTAGTCTGATCTTCCTTATTTGTTGTCTTTAGAAAATCAACCCTTGCATGATACTGAATAGACTTAACTTCTCTCTCTGTCAATGATCCTTAGATCCTTGGAGTTTGGGTTATGCCCATACTGTTCTGTGCTTCTGCTTGTACATACAGGCACGTGTTAAGGTGATAGGTGAGCTTGTTAATCTATTAGCTTATGATTCTTCTTTTCTGATATTTTGCAGGGAATTATAGCCCTGTATCCCTTTTGGAAATGATTGCTTTACATTTAGATGCTGTCTTTGTGGAATATAGTACATGGAGAGAATTTGCTTTATGCTTCCTCAAAGTCTCTCAGTATGAAGAGGATCGTATGTCTGTATGTCTACATACAAGCGATGGTAGAAAAGGAGAACGTTACTCGGTTCGTTACAATAGGGTACCCAAATTGTTTATGCAAGGGAAGTCTGGAAAGGCTTGGAGGGTTCGTTGCCGATGGTGGTTGGCACGTCATTTCAGCAAGAACTTGCTTGCATCAGAAGTTGCTGCAGGTAATATGGCGGCTTCTTTTACTTCTTCGATATGAATTCATCTCAATTGTGGTTCCTAGGAAATTTGCCAAACTCGTAATCTTTTATCCTCAAACTTCCAAGTTTCATAGTTTATCTTTTTTCATTTCTTACACAAATTTCAAGTATTGAGGGGCTACCAGCCTTCATCCAATTGGCAAATCACTGCCAGATTTTACTAAAAAGATGTTGTCGTCACTTGTCTTTGCAACAGGTGATTGGGAGCTCCTAACTTACAAAGCAGCATGCGCCTCCCACATGTATGGGTCACAGTTCGAATATGTTGCGAAGGCTTATGCTTGTTTAGAGAAGGAAAACAATAGGGATTTAGTTATGTTTTTGCAAGTACACATGCAGAATTCCATTGGAGTTCATCTAAATTTTCAACAGAAGTCCCAACTGATATAATTTATTTTTCTCCTTTATTTTAGTAAAGTGGTGATTCTTTTCATATGGCAGATATCCTTTTCCCCTCTCAACTTGTATGGTTTTCGGTGCATCTTGCCTTTGTGTGTATACAGCATTTCTTTGAATTGAAGTAGTGTCAATGATTAGCAAATTGGAGTTGAAGGTGGCATCAGTCGATTAATTAGAATCACCAACCGGTATGCCCTCAACACTCGTGTTTGGATTGTTATTTCTCTTCATTGTTGCCAAAGAGAAAAAACAAAAAAACAAATGAAAGATAGGTCATTATGATAATAACCTCCCAGATTGTTACAGATTATATTGATGCGTAAATGAAATATAACGTGTTAGAGGTTAAGAAAATTAAAGAAAGGCATGGTTAACATTTTCCCTACAAGATAATGCTAAATTTATTGGAACTGCAGGAAACGCTGTTGGCAGTCCAAGGAGTACTTCAACTGCTTTTCAATATCCAGAATATTTCATTCATGACAATTAAATTAAAATTGTTTTATTGAGATTTTTATTCACAAACAGAGGTCCATGAGTAAATAAGAAACTTGCACCAACTATTGAACTGAATTAAAAGGGATTCTTACATGAAAAACCATTAATATCTTGTAACATTAACTCATTCAAATTTAATTCTAGTTGAATTGAAGAAATTTAGTTGAAATATAACTTTTTATCATTTGAAGTGCAACTCCTTAGAGAGAAAATCTTTATAGCCAGACATAACTCATTGGCATCCCTTTTAACTTTGTAGTATACTACGCTTTAATCCCTTTTTATCTTTAATTTTATCAAATAAAATATATTTTCTTTAAAAACATTATTATTAATACACCCCGACCTACTAAATCCGGAACTTGAAAGTACTACCAGGTGGATAAGACGGGGAAAATCAACATTCAGAGACTTCCTTTTCATGTCCCTAAACAAAAAATCATATCAAAATTAGAAAGATAAAATGTCAATCTGAACACATGAAAACGAAACATCAACTGAAAGTTAATAATACAAGCATGCAAATGCATAATAAGTCAGTCTGTACACGTTCCATAAATACAGGACCAACAAATAAACGATTCTCAGTGTCACTGTTAGTTGTATTATCTGCATGTAAATGTACAAAATACATACCAAATTACCAACTTCGCCCATAGTAAATATTTAGCAGAAAGAACATACGTCAATGCTTAAATTGCAATCCAACCAATCAACCCTTCCCTACATATATATTTATATATATATATATATATTTATATTCTGAAGGGTGACAGTACTGCTCCTATACATCCTTCCTTTCTTCAGTCAACGCTTCTGATTTGCAGACAGGGCAGACATTCTTCACACGCAGCCACTTCTTCAAACAATATGCGTGGTACTCATGTCCACAATCTAAAGTTCCAATCTTCTCTTGATACTTGTAATCATCCTGAAAAAGCCACGGAAGATTACAATAAATTATACACCTACTAATGAAAGAAGTTAACCTTCCTCCTCTTCTTAATCATCATAAAAACAGTGCTCCAAACTAAGCTACATAGATTAAAGATATCAGAAATTAATAAATCAAATATAATTCCGAAGTTTCCAATAAAATAACTACAACTCTCAAAAGTACCTGGCATATGATGCACGAATCAGATTCCTGATCCACACAAGCTGTCTCTTCCAGATTGATCGACATAGGTGATGATAAATATCTCCGCGTCTTTAATTGACTTTTGATGGTTTCCTCTGATAATCCAGTGTTCACGTTTCCAATCCTCTCCCCAAGTGCAAGAAGCTCCTGTAATGAAATTTGAATGTTAGAAATCATAGACAAGATGTCTTTCTGATTTCTCAATTTATTGTTTCCACTTTTCTAGATTATTCAAATTTACATTAATGCGCATACAACTTTGCAAACTTCTAATTATTCCAATCCTCAATACTATCAAGTTTTACATGGTAAATAGTATAGAGTAACAGTGGTCAAAGTAATTCCAACTCACCTCATAAGACATATCCTCAATATCCAAACGCATATCACTGTGATGGTCAACATAGTTCTCTACATCATAATAGTCAGGAAATTCAAGTACAGCTACCCCCTGCACATATCAATTTCCATGTCTTAGCCTCTTCAATAAATAGACAAAACATAGTAAATTAATACAGCATAGATATTACCTTAGATAACAATAAAACCATAACATTTTATCAAACACCACACAACTTGTATTGAGGATTTACTGAAGGAAAATTGCTGAGATAAGGGAGAAACATTACATCAGTTGGCAAGACTCTAAGATGAGGAACATTGCGATGTCTTATAGCTGTCTCAGATATAACTCCCTCACGGTGAGGTCTGTATATCATAACACTAGTTGGTTGGACAGATCCTGGATGCCTAACTCCTATATCCATACCATCCTGAGCAGGATTCATGTTGCTCTGCGCGGCATAGCTTGAAAAACCTCTAAATGAAGCAGCTGGCACTTGAGGAAAAACATTAAGATTGTGGCCTCTCATTCCTTGAACAGGTGATAGGTGATGAAAATTGTGGTGTCGGAAATTGGCAGGAGCGGGTTGCAAGAAGCTTGAGTTGCTTCTATTGCCAGACAGGTCATGGTAACGCTGTGGACCCATGCTCCCAGTTTCAACCCTGCTGACATTGTTCCCTAAAAGAAGCAAAACAAATGAGCTAGAAAGTTCATATGTTCATGTTTAAAAAAGGTTCTTATCACAGTAACTTCACCTAAGTTCCAGATAAAATACTATCACATATAATGGAACTTAACCTAAGTTTCAGATAAATACCATCACATATAATGGGAACCAAAGAATATAAATAACTAGTTATGTAACAGCTACCATGCATGTAATTAATAGCTGGGTTCTGGGTCCATGCTGAGGCTCCTGTATCGCTAGAATTATTGCTTAGCTGCTGATCAAACCATAGAGAACCAGATGGCTGAAAGGGCTGACTCATATAGTTTCCTTGAATAAAGTGATTCTGGTTGTGAGCCAGAACTGGATCCAGCCCAGTAGCACCTAATCTGTTCCTCACACTTCTATGGGATCCCACCTCCCTAATTGATGGAGTACTACTCCCTCTGTACTGAGGTGGGGTGAAAGCTGCAGCATCCATAACAGCAACCTCATCAGGATTCGTTGTATTTAAGGGGGTAACTGAAGAACTGGAGCTTGCTGATGCATTGAAACACTGGAAATTCCCTGGGTTGCCATCAGCATTCTTTCTCTTGTATGAACCTCTGGCAGTATCCATGAAGCGGTTATTTGTTCCATACTCATCAGCTGAAGCTCCAATGACCCCATAATTGGTAGAAGATGGTAAATGATCATGAGATCCATGAGTTAAAGGAATACCAGAAGATGGGGTTATGTAAGGAACATAAAAGTTGGGTGCAGTGGCAGCACCCAAGTCGAGATTTGGCACATGATGCTGAGGATGATGTTGAACTGGTTGATATTGTGGCATCCCATAAAAAATAGCATTGTCATAGTGCTCTGGTAGATGATGACCATCAGCATTAGTTGTATTCCCTGAAGCTGTAACCACTCGCTGAATATCAGGCTGTGGGAAGTTGGTTATGCCCCCCAAGAGAATGCAGGGCTCAGGATGTAGATATCCCTGGCCTTGCTGATCCATTTCTAAATCAATCTGACTCGTGCATAGCATGTTCCTTTGTCCCATAACTCAAATTATCCCTGCTTCCAGAAATTATATTTGCATGATTAAATCCAAATTCGTTGGAAATTGTAAAGCAAAATACTTCAGCAAAATCGCAATTTAACTATGAGAAATAAGACACTGACTGCCCAGCAATACAAACAGGATGCACGTGTACACAATTAAATATGCAAGTAAAATAAGTGATACAACATCAATGTTCCTTATGTTGACCTGTACACCTGCACCCAAAAATCATTTTTCCTTATTTTGACATCATCAACAACTACAAATCTGTGCATAGCATCCTATTATAAGAACAGTAAAAAAATAGACAGACTTGAGCATCAAAAAGAAATTATATATAATAATTAAAAGGTAGTTATTTAGGAGTCCTCCAAATTTCAGAGAATTTTTTAAAAGCCTCTTCAAATATTTCACTTAAGAGTTAAATATGAAAAATCTAATTGCTTTTATTTCTAGTTCTATATCTACCCTTTTTGGAGGTGATGGAGGTTTGTTGGGGCAAAAGAGAGTGCAAGGATGTAGGAGAACGTTCCCGCAAGACTCAATGCAGCAGGAATATCATGTCCAAAGGACAGAGAAGATGTGTGTTTTTTTGTGAACATTCATGCTAAGATCAATTCAAATCCACTACACCACATGATCCCACTGTCATGCTGAGAAATCTACTACTCTACTGGAGAACTTAGTTCTAGATAATGACATACACTCAGTATTAAGGAATATAATGGCAAACCTCATGCTTTTCAAAATCTAAATGGGAGACATGCTACATGTCATTTTTGAAAAATGAAACAAAACGTGAATTAAATTTGTTCATGATCAGGACATAACAAATCCTAGCATCATATAAGCAAAAGGTCTCCAAGGTCTACACTTCAGCTCCAACCACTTGCCGTTTCAAACTTACCAAAAGAAAGCATGATAAGTGAAGCCTGCCCTTGATGGAAGATTGGTTTTCTTCTTTAGAGGTCAAGATCCACACCAACAAGATTGATTCAGATAACAAAATGCTTTACAAAAAAGCAAGTTCCATAACCAAAATAGTCATAGGACCTCACTCAGTTACTCAGTTGAAATGCTTAGCAATTTCCTACCTTACTGTTTCAAATTTCAAGCAGTTTTATAGATAATAGTAGCATCTACCACATTTTGTGGTATAAATTCCAAAAATCTCAAAAACTACCATCTTACAAGGTTTCAAAATTCAAAACAAATTATATTACTCATAAATCACAACACAGTTACTCTTTCTCATGTTTGAACAATAACACAGATTTTCACTCGAAGCACAATACAAAGAGAGCCATAGTCTAACAGGTTTAGGTTGTCAATCCTTCATCATCACCTTCATTAGCAAGTTAGCAACCACCAGTCGAACGAGAAAAGGTCATAAATGACATCAAATACAATCCCCCCTAGAAAAACAAAGAAAATATGTACGACACTAGCGTTGCTTTAAAATTGAATCTTCACTTCATAATCCCAACACGATAATCCCAGCGATACCCATTTAGCCAGTGAAGGATAAAAACGACATAATTCTTTTATGAAGATATTGAATCTCAAGCTTGAAGCCATTTTCAATAACATCTAAAAAAAATAACTTGGCCACCAAAAATATAAATCCACAGACAACACCTAATGTAAGTGGCATTCACCCACCAAAATCTTACCATGTAAACCAGCAAACGAAACAGAAAAAGGCAAAACTTTGGACATATTAGGTAATAAAGGTGCAAAATTTTATATATGGGTAACAACAGAGCAAGAGAAGGGAGAGCGGGATCAATACCTTGTTAACATTAACAAAATCAAGAGCTGGAGTTTCACCGATGAATAAATTGCGACAAATACCTGAACACCAAAAAAAATAAAAATAAAAATAAAAGAGATTAGATAATTGAAATTAACGGCGATAATGCAATTGGATGAAACCCTAGGTTTGAAATTGAGATTAAAGAAAAAGAAGAGGAAGAAAAGTAAACCTAATTAGAGAAAAAGAGAGAGAGAGAGAGAGAGAGATCTCCCGCAGAAATTCTGAGAGAGACAAAGGAAGGAGGTGACTCCTTCGGATTATCTGTTTCTAATTATTTTATATACAAATACATATTAGTATACACTATTCCTTTTTCTCTTTATTTGTTTTTAATTACCATTTAAATGGCTATTTATTTTTTTT
>CAOGCB010891874.1:0-23844 GCA_948266635.1 Cnidoscolus chayamansa | reverse complement strand
AAAACACGACCCAACGTTATAATAGTTTAAAGGATTCATCATAAGATTGGCTAAGTTTTTACGCTGGCCGCCTACCTACCGCAACCCTCCTCCTTTACCCGGGCTTGGGACCGGCTACGCTACTCGCATAGGCGGAGTTACTCACCAGACGAACAATAGAAGAAATAATTTGGTTGTGTGATTATCAAATAATTAATCTCCCAGTACCAACTAGTATTCAATATCTTTCCGGATTCGTCATTTGCTTCTTGTCCAGGAACATGTTTGACATTTGGATCATAGGAGTAGCCATATGTTTGCAATCTAGCATACCAGTTTCCTCCAAAATATCTAATGCTTATTTTCTCTATGAGATTGCAATTCTAGTACTGGATTGTGCCACTTCAATTCCAAGAAAATAATTCAACTTACCCAATTCCCTGGTCTGAAAGTGACTGGAAATTCTTATTATACTTAATGCCACCACCATCACTGCTTATGATAATAATATCACCAAGTCTGACATAAACCACCAAATAGATGTTCTTACAAGAGAAGTGTGACAATACAATATTGAATGTTCATCTTCACTTGTAGTTGTCTAAATTATTGTACAACATTGCTGATTTGTTCATACCATGCCCTTGGTAGTTATTTAGTCCACAAATGTTGAATAACTAATTGACAATGTCTAACTACTTTATCTCTACGATTTTTGTCTGCTGGTGGTAACGTGTATTTGTAAAGCTATATTGCATATTTATTTATTAAGTGAACATATGAGTTGTGAATGTTTCAACTATATAATTAACAAATATTACTCAGAAAAAAAGACTTTCTGGGTATGGGTTAATCATTCATGCATATCATATTCTCCCACTATACTGCTAGTCTAACCTTCGATAGTGCAGTGATGTGTTTCCTGGTTGTCTTTCTTTTTTGGTGATATTGAATTTGATGAGTGCCTTATACTTTTCTTTTCATGACTGGTATTACAAAACAGGGATATCCTGGAAAGTATTACTGTCCGAGGATGAATAGCATGAACAAACCAGCATATGCAGCAATATGCACCCATTCACCTATGAAACCAGTACTCATATTTGTATCATCTCGTCGCCAGACAAGGCTTACTGCACTTGACCTTATTCAGGTGAGATTAGTATCATATTGTGTATACCTTTTTTTCCATGACATCTTTGCCACTTAAACAGTGTTTTCATGTGTTTATAGTTTGCAGCGGCGGATGAGCATCCAAGGCAGTTTTTGAGTATGACGGAAGAAGCACTGCAGATGGTTCTTTCTCAGGTCACTGATCAGAACTTGAGACACACCTTACAATTTGGCATCGGGTTACACCATGCAGGACTAAATGACAAAGACAGATCTCTGGTTGAGGAACTTTTTGCAAACAACAAGATACAGGCACTTCTCTCACTTGAATGATCTGTTTTTTCTTATCTATGAAGAATATATATCTAAATATGAAATTGATTTTCTTGATTGAATCATAGGTGTTAGTATGCACAAGTACACTTGCTTGGGGGGTGAATCTTCCTGCTCATCTGGTTATTGTCAAGGTAAGCCAAATTGTATGTCACAACTCACAAGTCTGCTGAAGAAATTTGACGCTTAGTTCTGTAGGAGCGATAATTTTTAGGCTGTTTTACATTTTTAGTTTCAGATATGAACTGTAAAGAGCACCTGAATTGTGAACAATTATTTGGAGGAAATATGGGGAATGGTGATGCTTGTTGATAATGAGTTGATCGGGGCTTGAATGAAAGGGTGCTAGGGCATGATGGATTGAGAATCAAAGTTGAATTTATATGAAATTTCTTGTGAACTTGGGGATATTTTAGAAGTTGTAGACTTACCTAAAATTCCTGTGTCATTGCGTATCAGAAGTCCTGTTGTCATTGGTTGTCACTAATTAGATCACAAACCCAAATAACAATGATCGACTAAAATCCTTGAAATTGTCATCTCTATTCTATTAAAAGATAAGCTTTGAAGATAGTTTATACTTTATAGAGTCAAGGTAGTTTAAGACCTAGAGGATTTGGAGTCCGAAATAAAAAGATCTCGAGTACTCATAAATCCTGCATAATAATCTAGATCTTGCTAAAAGAAATTGTATGTAATTGTACAATTTCTAAAATTATATATATATACTGAAATTCTAAATTTAAGTACCAATAATCACAAATTTTATTTCTGTTACCATACCTGTCTCAGTATGCCTGTTTAAAAATAATTTCTCAAGTTCTTTTTATTATTTAAATCTGAAAAGTTATGTTGGTAGATGTAGTTATTCCATTTGCTTTATAATTCGTTGTTATTATGTTCCCCAAATAATTGTGAGATTTCTTAGTATTATCTGTCTTACAACAATCTAAAGCAAGCTTAGGGGAGTTATTCTACCTTCTGTAAAGTTAGATTTAAGCCTCAAGAATGCCCACACCCAAAACTGGTTTCATTGTTATAAAACACAAATAAATTGTTTGAAGAAATAGAATAAATCAATAAGCATACCATTCCTTTATAATATTGATCACAAGAGTCCATGACATGCAGAATTATTGATTGGCATCTATGATGCAAACTCAGAGAGACCATTATTTACATGTGTTGCCTTAATGAGTCTTGGGGGTGTCCCTTAAATACTTAAGTTCATTATGGCATCTCTGTGTTAAATCTATTAATTAGGACTGCAAATGAAATTTTTTCGTCAAATATACATTTCTCTTTCAGGGAACAGAATATTATGATGGAAAGGCAAAGAGATATGTTGATTTTCCAATCACAGATATCTTGCAAATGATGGGTCGAGCTGGCCGCCCACAATATGATCAGCATGGAAAAGCTGTCATTCTTGTTCATGAACCAAAGAAGAGCTTCTATAAAAAGGTCAGACCTTAACTGGCTGAATGTATTATGGTACATTTAACAGATTTTTTTTTTATGTGGGAGTCACAAAACTGTTATTTTGTTGCAGTTTTTGTATGAACCATTTCCTGTTGAGAGTAGTCTAAAGGAGCAGTTGCATGATCACATCAATGCAGAGATAGTTACTGGCACAATTTGCCATAAAGAGGATGCAGTGCACTATCTTACATGGACTTATTTATTCCGCAGACTGGTATCATTTTTTATGATCATCACAATGCAATATGAAAATGAAATATGGACTCATATAGTAACTGGTGTTTTTATTTTGAATCATCCAGGTCCTTAGTTGGTAATTAATAACTAATAGTCTAAAAGTTGTAAAATCTATGATAAAGTATTCCAACAGGATTTCAAATAGCTGGAAAATCTGGTACTAAAGTGAGACTAGATGGTGAACTCTCTAGTTTTTATTCAAGCGTTAAGATTTTTCATGGTCTTATTATAGTTCACATGTAGTGTCATTGTATCTCTCTCTCTCTCTGCTCGTGAGTTTGGCTATTTCCGCACACACACACAAACATGTATATATATTACTGCTGACAGTTGCTTTTTTTGTTGGGGAAACATTTTTAATTGGTATTAAGGTTGACCCTAGTAGACACATTTCTTCATGCTTTACATTAAATCCAAATCTTTTTTTTTTCCAATCAAGTCCTAAAACTATTTTAAGTGTTGATCTTAATTCTAAAGTTAATGGTGCTAGTATTTTGAATTGAATTTTCCAACTTTCCATAATAGTATCCTAGCTTTTTGCTGACCAAACTGCATTATTCCAAGTTTTAACACTAATATTTTACAGTTTTAATGGTTTTAGGACTTGATCAATGAGGAAAATATTAATGTGTAAAGAGTGTTAAGAACTCTTAACAACAGCAATTTTGTTTGTTTGAAACTTCAAATGTCTCATAGAATAACCAGACTACTTACCGTATCTCCCCTAGCAAAACTTTTTTTTTTTTATTTTTAATCATGCATGCTGTAAGTTTTTTTTTCTTCTTTTGTTACACGTGCTTTAAGTTGATAATTATATTATTTGAAATATTCTAGATGTGACACAATGCCATGTTAAATTTGTGGAAGTATGTTGTTTGTGCTTATCTTCTTCAATATTCTTGCATCCACATTTTTATAAAGTGTCCAAATTGTCAATTGTTTTCACTGTTAACCTCAAAAGTTTTTTCGTCGGTGTATCTTGCAGATGGTTAATCCAGCCTACTATGGTCTAGAGAATGCAGAACCTGAAACTCTGAGTTCTTACATGTCCAGGTAACAAGGGCCATTTTGGCTGATCTACACCCAAAATAGATTTAAGCAATTTTTACTTCAAAATTGATCATTGGTTAAACAAAATGAATGATTTCAGCCCAAAAAACTAATGTCTTAATGTACCTTAAAAAAATTGTGTTTTTAATTACAAAACAAATTGATATAATTATCGTTGCTATGATGGAAATGAATACCTTTTATCAATTATTGAATGCACTCTTTGAATGATTGTTCAATATTCACCAATTCTAATCAAAAGCAGGTCGCGGCATGATTACCATATTTCTTTTGATTTTTCTTGCTGCCATTTGCATTTTTCTGAGGGATAACAGTATGACAATTTTTGTTTGGTAGATTAGTGCAACACACATTTGAGGATCTGGAAGACAGTGGGTGCATCAAGATAAATGAAGACGATGTGGAGTCTATGATGTTGGGCATGATAGCATCACAGTACTACCTTAGCTACATGACTGTTTCCATGTTTGGATCAAACATAGGGCCAGATACATCTCTTGAAGTAAGTTTCTTTGAGAAAAGGAAAAGAAAAAGGAAAATGAAGTTATATTATAGTCTTTTTGTTGTTATGTTGTATCTTTTCTCTCAGAATTGTCTTTATCATAGGTGTTTTTGCATATTCTATCTGGTGCTTCTGAATATGATGAACTTCCTGTGCGGCATAATGAGGTACTATTCTTTATTTTTTTTTTTGGCATATTAGGTTATAACAAAAACTAACTTGGTCTAATACTAAACTTGGGCAGATTGTTTGGTCATGCTCTGAGAGTTTTTCCTGCAATATTTATTAGCAAATATCATCTCTTTTTGGGATGGTCTTGGGGTGGGGTGCTTGTTTGGGGTTGGGGGCAATCCTCTATGCAAATGAATCTTGGGAAAATGAAGTTTAAATGGTAAACAAGTGATCCTAAAACTTGAGATATCCACTGATGCAGTCCCTATATTCCATATTTGGTTATAAATGCCCCTTCAGCCAGGACTATTTATTTTCAAGTGTGCTGTTCCTTGAATGCTACATCCTTCTGTTTTTCATAACAATATCTGCCTCAATATACTAGATTTTAAAGTTTTTTTTTTTTTTGGAGGAGGTGTCCAAAATGCAAATTTTGGACATAGCATCATATTCAGTAACCTACTTAGAGAGAGTGCCGAGGTGCTATAATACATACAGTATCATCCTTTGTTTGTGATATTTGGATGCAGGAGAAATAAAATAAGATTTAAAAAAAAATTGACATAATAGAGCTTTAGTTGTTAATAGAGGGTTTTTGATAAGTGGTTTTGTTTACGTTGATAAAGAAAGACATTGTATTGCTGCATGGCATCTAAAATATTTTAGTAACTTCAAAGTGCAAACAATGATGTTTTCAAGAAACCCTTTTTCTAATAAAGAAAAGTTTATGTTACCACTAAGTTTTCCTGATGGAAGCAGTCTGGCAGTGATGTTAGACATGTTCTCTTAGATGTTCTGTGATTTTTGAGATGCAATATTGATAAACCATAATGGTGATGCTGCCTGTTTTTCAGAAGCTTTGTTCAAGCAGTAATGGATTGTAGCTACTGTTTATGGAGTCTCCCCCAACCTCATGCCTTGCTTATATTTATTTATTTATATATGTATTTATTTATTTTGTGTGGGGTGGGTAGGGAATGAATAGGCATGATGATTGTCTAGTTTTTGCCTGGAACTGGGACAGGTTGGTTCAACATAGGATTTTTTTTTCCTTTCCCTCAAATTTGAGAAAAAGAAATACAATCATTGAGTTTGATAACTGGAACTGTTACTGAGGGGACCCTGAAGTCTGGTACCCTTGAACCAATAAAACGGAACCTCTGGTCCGGCCTGTACTGAACCAGCAGCCCCTTGGGGAAGCAGTTGGGGGTGTGTAATGGCATATTTTCTTACTTGATTACCTCTCTTTCCTCATCTTAAAATATATGTACATATGAGCTATTGCATTCCCAAAAATTATAGGCTTGTGAAGTTTTACTTTACAAGGCATAAATAAGCTGGTTATTTAGTGATGCATTTCCTCATTACAGGAAAATTATAATGAAGCATTGTCTAAGAGAGTTCGGTATATGGTGGACAAGAATCACTTAGATGATCCACATGTCAAAGCAAATCTGCTGTTTCAGGTCAAGTGTTCTTATCTGCAGCATTTTCTGACATGGTTTATGATTTCCCTTTTATAATAATAATCTTTTTCCTTTTAATATATTTTCTCATCACATATTTTCTGATTTCAGGCTCATTTTTCCCAGTTAGAGTTACCGATCAGTGATTATGTGACAGATTTGAAATCAGTCTTAGATCAAAGTATACGTATTATACAGGCCATGATAGATATTTGCGCCAACAGTGGGTGGCTCTTAAGCTCAATTACTTGCATGCGTCTTTTGCAAATGGTCATGCAGGTATTTATCTTCGTATTTTATTTTGAATTGTTAATAACCAAGAATGGAGGGAATTCACCCTTGTTATTCTACATGTTAGCTAATTACATGATATTTACACGACCTAAATCTTTTTATTGAATTTATGCTAAATTGTAGGGTGTAATCGAACCAAGCTGAGCCGAGCTTTGAAAAGCTTAGGCTTTGCTCATAAAAATGTGTTCATGCTCGAGCTCGATTCGAGCATGTCAACTGCATTTCTTAGGAATTGGGTTTGTTATCAATCTTGTTGTGACTTTGTTCTATGAGGGCAGTCCCTGAAAGAACAAAATGAGTAAATTAAACCTCCACATAAAGGTCCTTAGCTTTTATAGTTGGTCAATTTAATTGTTATGAGTAGTTAGTTACTGAGCCGTTTTATAATTCAAGAATGACAGGATCATGACCTACAAATCATTGAGATTCTCTTAATAATTAATATGGTTTTCCCAGATATTGATTTCTTTTTCAAAGTGAAAAATGTGAATTTTGTCTACAATTTTTCCATAATTGAAGGTACAGGTATGCACATGTGGTAGAATAACAGCGTTTGGTTATTTTTAGTTTTTTATTCACCTTAATTTTTGTTCAATTGATATGTTCAATTAATAATAATAATCATAATTCTCTATGCAATTCATTTGATGTTTTCTCAGGGTCTTTGGTTTGATAAAGAATCTTCCCTGTGGATGTTGCCATGCATGAATGCTGATCTTTTGTCATCATTATGCAAAAATGGACTCTCTACTGTGCAGCATCTATTGGATCTTCCCAAGGCAACTTTGCAGGCTATGATTGGAAATTTTCCTGCTTCAAGATTGTATCAGGTATGCTTGTAGTAATCTTTGTTTTGCATTTGGAGGGTAGCATCTGACCCCAAGCGTCAACCATCCAACCCCTATAAGAAAAGTTAAAAATTCCAAAGCGAGTACGTTGCCTATTCTGCTTTAAACTTATAGAAGACTTGGAATATTTGGTTTACCTCAATTATGTGCTTTCCCAACAGTCGCAAGAAGGGCAGGTGATTAGGCTTTGTACTAAAACCTTTAATGTTGTAAGGATGCACAAGTGAATCAACTGAAAAATGACTGTTCATGCTTGTAAAGTCCGTTAGTAGTAAGAAGGGTCCTCTTGTGATTGCAAGTGATGCTGTATGCAAGGGGTAAGCTACTAAGTTGTATATGGCTTTATTTCAATTGGTAACTACCGCAACATCTTTCATAGTTAGGCAATTTATTCGTGTAGTTGGAAACCATTGCTGCTATTGTACCAAAAGTGAAGAAAAACAGTCATGAGCCAGTAATCAATGACCACAACCATAAGGACGGCAAACCTAATTACCTTTAGTGGCCAGCAAAGCAACAAGGCTTTGCAGCAGCTAATGGGGTACCTACTTCCTGAGCAGCGTCTGTCTGATCTGTTTCCTTCTAGACTAGACAACTAGGATAATATGACCTACAGCTATACTAGACTAAAAAGATGTACAAGATTCAAGACAAAAGTTTCAACTTCTATCAAGTCATTTTTGATGGAGCATAGACCACCCACATTGCTCTGCGATTCTGTTTGCTAAAACTAACCTTTGCCTAAGAGTTACACACTTCTAGATGAGGAGTGTGTACTCTGACATCTTAAATTATTCAATTGGTTCCCTTGAAAATTTGTCTAAATTCACCCGAGCAGTTTCCCATTATGGTTAGACATCCACCAAAATTTTAAAACAACTATATAATCCAATATTGGAAGGTAGCCATTTGAAACCTCTTAACATCAAATTCAGTATCATCCTTAAATCCTATATTTTGATTGTTCAGGATCTGAGACATTTTCCCTGCATTAAAACAAAGTTAAAACTTCAGAAGAGGGATGCTGATGGCACAAAGTCTCTTTCCCTGAGCATCAAATTGGAGAGGACAAACTCTGGGAAAAGCACATCAAGGGCTTTTGTACCTCGATTCCCTAAGGTAAAGTATGCTTATTTTCAGTTGATAGTTGGTAAAACAAGCTAAGTCATTATATTTTCCAGGTAAAAGATGAAGCATGGTGGTTAGTTCTTGGTAACACATCCACATCCGAACTATATGCTCTGAAGAGAGTTTCTTTCTCTGATCGCTTGGTTACTCACATGGATTTACCATCATCCTTCACTACTGTACAGGTCAACATGCCTTCTTCTTCTATATGTTTGTCATTTTATGCATTTATCTTTTTATGTCGGGGTTGTGCATGGGATGAAAAGAAGAGCCTTGTTCCTTTTTATCCATGCCAGCCTCTGCAATAAAGAAGGAAGTATATGCTGATCCAAATATATGAAGCAAAGAAAGGGAAGGTTCTTGGTAAAATGAATTTCTGATGATATGTGCAGAAAACATCATGTTTGTGCACAAGCATCAGCTTCAGAATATTTGGAGTAGATTGCCAAGTTTCATACCCATACCCAAATCACAGTTGCTAGGATCCTGCTTAGGCAACACATACCTTACGACCATGCATTAGGATATTCTGAACATATTTCTGTAATGGTGAGTCTGTTAGTAGGCATCACCATGGTTTTTCTGCCGTGATGTTTAGAACCTACTCATGTAGAAGATAAATTGCACAATCTCAGCGTTAGTTGCAACTTGTTCATAAACATTTATCTTTCTTTTCCAGGGGACAAAATTGATGTTAATTTCAGATTGTTACCTCGGTTTTGAACAAGAACATTGCATTGAAGAACTAGTCAGGTCTCAAAAAATGGAAACAGGCATTTGAACTCCCAAATTGTAAATAGTTTTGGTCCTAATCAATCCAGGAATCATGAATTACCAAATAATTAAATTAGCTGTCCAGATGCAGAATTATTTTTATCTGGCTGAGTCAGCATTTTAGATGGTAGAGATTGGTATATGTTAAACCCTTCGAAATTATTGAGATGTGAATGTTGTATGCTTACTAAATGTCAAGGGTTGCTGATCCTAATGTGTGAAAACCACATGCTTGTGAGAAGGAAGCATGGATCAGTCATATTTGTAAAGGGTCTTGATTTTCCTAATAATAATGAAATTATGGGCAGGACTAGAGTCCAACAAAAACAAATATATTTTTTAGCACAACCAGCAGTTCTGTATTCACATTTATTTATTGTTCTGTATGCTATGTTATCAATCCACCTATATCACTCCTTTAAAGCAGAATAAGAAAACGGCACTGCAGATTTAATTCTATACTTTCTACGCCAGAGTGGCCAAAACTTTCAAGTATTCAATCTTGGTGATCAACTAATATATTATTATATAGGAGAATATAACATAAATAGGACTTAATATTTCAGATACATAGTTCTACATGTAGCATCATACATTCCCATTACTTCTTTTATTAACTAAAATACTGATTGACGATCTCATTTCATGCTAAGGGATGGGGACAAATTAAACTCGAGTAGCGAGAGAGTTGTACCAATCCTATGCGGTATTATAAGCATTGGAGGATAGCCTGGGCTTTGGGTGCACTATCATGGGCTCAGCCCTCTGCAAGGTCAGCCCATAAGCTTCTTCCATGTTCAATTTCTCAGGCATCAACCCATCTGCCAATTCCCATTCAAATGCGTGAGCTAGAGTTGCTACTAGCAAGTGTACCATCCTTAACCCTAAGCTCATCCCTGCACATATTCTCCTTCCAGCACCAAACGGTATTAGCTCAAAATCATTTCCCCTAACATCTACATTTGCCTTCTCTCCTCCTGCCAAGAACCTTTCAGGCCGAAACTTTAGCGGCTCGGCCCATATGTCTGGATCACGAGCTATGGCCCATACATTCACTAGAAGAGTTGAGCCCTTTGGTATGCGGTAACCATTTATTTCAACATCCTCCGCTGCGATGCGTGGAAGAGATAATGGCGTCGATGGGTGGAGGCGAAACGTTTCCTTGACGACGGCTTGGAGATATGTGAGTTGCGCTAGGTCTGATTCAGTTACGAGACGATCTTGACCCACGACCGAATCAAGCTCTTGTTTGACTTGGGCCAGGATATGAGGGTGGCGAATGAGCTCTGCAATGGCCCATTCTACTGTACTCGAAGAAGTATCAGTGCCTGCAGTAAACATGTTCTGCAAGCAACCAAAAGAATCAAAACAAAATTTAATAATATGTTCATAATTTTTAGAGAGAATGGTTTAATATATAAAATAAGAGAAAAACCGATCTTAGGCAATAATGACGTGAAAGTTATAAGCTACCAGAAGTAATGCTTTGATTTCCGTGTCGGTGATTTTCTCTCCGTCACTCTCAGCGTTCTCTTTCAAAGAGATCAACGTACTCAACATATCGTGGTGCTTCTCGGAACCATCAGATTTAGAGCCGTTAGTCTTGTGTTCCTCCACAATCTGAGTCAAGAAATCATCAAATCTCTGATGAAGCTTCTTCATTTTGGCTGCTACACCTTGCAAGTCTAGCCACTCCAAAGAAGGAATGAAGTCACCGACATTGAAAACTCCGGCCAACACCATCAGCTCCACCACCATTGATTTGAAGTCGTCTGCTTTTGGATCACCACTGCTGCTAGCGTAAGCGAATACTCTTCTACCTATCATCACACGCCCAAGCGCATTGGTGGTGCATATGTTCAGCAATTGTCCTAAGTTGACTGGCGTTGGGCCGGCACTTGCTAGTATGCGTGTCAGCACAGCTACCTCTTGCTGCATTATCAGTTATTCAGATGCTCGCTATTTTTATGTGACAAATTTATTGTATTGCATGAGACTTAATTGCACAACCTCTTTTTTTCCCTTTTTTTTTTCCGGCGAAAGCAAAGATGCACAAGGATGATGGTGCATAGTTTCATTTGTATAATTTCAATTTTTTTAATCTAATTTTTTATTTATAAATTTAATTGATTTATTTTATTTATATTTTTAAATTTTTAATTTAATTATTTTTAAAATTAATTCACAATTAAATTAAATAAATAAATTCTTTCAATTTAATTGGTAAAATTTTAAAACTTTAGCCATTCAATTCCATTTTAAAAATCAACCACTGAGTGTTCACTCTGAACTTGTGCCTTTTAATACATGCATCTAATTATTTATTTTTGTTTATCCTAAATTTTAATTTTTAAAAGTAATTTATTATAATTTAAATTAAAATACGTTAATTTCAAAATTAAATTAATAAATGATTATTTAATTTTTAATATAATAATACGATCTAATAATATATTAGAAAATTAAGCTGAATTTTTTAACAAACAATAAATGTTATTACTTAGTTGTGTGAATATAAAAGTAACATAATTTAGTTTTAGGTGGGCAAACAGCTTTATTTAATTTACGATTCTAAACATATTGGTAAACCAACCTAAGCTATATATCTATGTATAAATGAACAATGTGTTAGATTAATTAAATGGATAGTATTAAATAATTATATGAGAAAAAAGAGTGAAATTTATTATTTTCATTAAATTCAACAATAAATTAGTGGTATAACAATTAAAAACGACTTTCTTAATCACTGTAACACTATACTTATTAAATTTTATTAAACATATTTATTTATTAGTAATTTTGTATTAAAAATTTATAATACATCAAGAAAATACGTAATCACATAAAAATAATTTTTTATATTATCAATGTAAAATTAATAATAAATAAAATATATTTAATAAAACTTAAATAGTGTAATATTGCAATATTGGTAAAAACTGTATTAGAAAAGACATAATAAATTTCATCTATTTTAATTAACTATATTTTCTTAATTAATATAAAAATATTTAAAAAACATAGTATTGCTTATACGAGAGAAATATTAAAATATAAAAAATAAGAAGGTATACGAATTCTAGTTGCCCGATAGTCAACATATTCACCCTCTACGTTACTTGCATAAAATAATACCAGTCCTTTATTTGACATATAAGTCCGTTAATAAATAACAAATTCTCTAGTTAAACTACATGTGGTCTTTTATAATTAATTAAAGTTTAGGAATAATTACTGTTAAAGGATTCATACGGCGGACATCAATTTTTTATTTATTGTTAATCAATTGAAGTGATTTATATATTGAGATTTTAAATTTATTAGATTTAAATATTATAATTTTAAAATTATAAAACTAATTAAAGTTTATAGCATATTACTAATTTCAAAATTTTTTTGCACAATAATTTTGTGAATATAATATGGAAAAACAGATAAATAAATTAACCTGTCTGATGTGTCTAAAATCATCCAACGCCTTGCCGGAGAAGAGGTGGACGGAGCTGATCTTTCTAAGCAAGCGCCATCGCGGACCGTATGGTGCAAACACAAGGTCTTGATAGTTGTAAGCAACGTATTTTGCACCGGAATTTGGAGGTCGGTTGGAGAAGTTAGCATCATGAACCTTTAAAAATTGTGATGCGACGGAGGCGGAAGCCGCCACCACAACGTCTACGAAGCCCATGCGAAGGTGCATGAGAGGTCCATAGATACGAGCTAAGGATGCTAGAGAGTGGTGAGGTTTAGAGCCTAAATGAGGCAAGTTGCCAAGGATGGGCCAGGGCTTTGGGCCTGGAGGAAGAGGGCGGGAGGCACGGTGGAGGAAGAGGTGGCGGAAGTGGAGGGAGAAGTAGACGAATATGGCGAAGGCTACAGAGTAGAAGAGGAAAGGCCACATTTTATGCTGTTGTAGCTGCTGCTGCGAAGTGCCAGTGCATGAGAGCCACAATATATATGAAGAAGGAAGGCAGACTTTTTTTTTAAATCTGTTTGCTGGAAAAGTAAGCAAGGATAAAATAGGTGGCACGTGCGATCTTGGGTAGCTAGGCACGCGCTAGCTCAAAGGGTTAGGTAGCGCCATGGGCACTGATGGGTGTGCTCATGTTAGTCACGGCTCAAATCAAATCAGGTAATTTTTATCAATTTTAAACGAAACGACACACATTCTATGCTTTCTCTCTGTTGTTTTCCTTTTTTTTTGTAAATGAATCACAGAGACATCATTTTTTAGTTTCCTACCTTCGAATTAAATGCATCACATACTAAAAATAATAATTACTTTTATTTCATTAATAGACCTTTTCTTAATTTAAATTTTTTATTCATAATTTTTGCATGGTAAAAAATTATAATTATAAATAAATTAAATTATTCATGAATTATCTATATTTAACTCAATAAAAATTCGATTACACTCAATTTATTTTATGAACGAATTAAATTCGAAACTATTTTTTAAATAAATTTAAAAAATAAGTTAAATTTATATTTATATTTATTTAATTGTTAAGGTTAAAAATTTAATTTATTGATAAATTATTGAATTAATTTATAAATATAATTATTTAATTAAAATTATTTAATATTATTATTTTTATTTTAAAATTAAAATCATTAAAATAACAAAAATGATAGGTCTTTTTTTAAGAAATTTATATTTTTTAAATTAAAAAAATTTAATATGATAAAATATAAATTTTTTAATTATTTGAAATTTAATTCTGTAAAATTTTATTTATTTATTAAATAAATTAATTAAATTTAAATTTATTGATATTTGATTATTTAAAACTCGACTTCACTTATTTTTATAAAAAATAATAAAAAAATATTAGTAATAATTATAATTTTATAAGATTCAAGTAATAATAAATAGAAAGTTTTATTATTTAATTTATATAATTTAATAAAATAATAAATAATTTTTATACTTTTATTTATAACAGTTTTTTTTTTATTTTCTCTCAAATCATTATCATAGCAAGTCCTATTCAAAATTAATTGAGTTAAAAAGTCATATTCAAAGTTTATATTCTTTAATTTCAAACAAACTGATAGCTCCATGGAATTTTTTTTTCAGAAATAGTATATTTGCCATTTAGGTTAAAAAATAAGAAATGTCCTTTTCAAAAAAAAAAAAGAAAAAGAAAAAGAAAATCATTTCAAATGCTTTATAATAAATTTTTTTATTATTTTGATATTTTTATTATTAAATTACATTAAAAATAATATTTAAAAACTGTTTAAAAATTATTTTTTAAAAAACCTGGATTTAGTTTAGTTTTTTTTCCTACTCTTTAATTAAAAATAATGAGTTTAAACAAATACAATTTTCTAGCACAAAAATATAAAATATTATAATTCACAAATATAAATTAATGGTAGTAAAGTTGTTTTTTTTTTTAATTAAATATTTAAATAATAATATATAAATTATTTTCCTTTTTTTTTCTTTCAATAAATCTTTATCCTTTTAAATGTCAAATAATTTTTCACGGTGCGTATTTAATTATATAATATTTTATATTGATTAATTAAGTTTAAAATTTTATTATATACAAACTAACTAAATTTAATTTATTTTTATTTAAATTATAAATGTAAATTCGTATAATTTATCGTGGGGGTTAGGTAGGACCTTACTTTAAAAAACCAATGAAATCTCATCAAGAAAT
Source organism: Cnidoscolus chayamansa (assembly GCA_948266635.1). Classification (NCBI taxonomy): domain Eukaryota; kingdom Viridiplantae; phylum Streptophyta; class Magnoliopsida; order Malpighiales; family Euphorbiaceae; genus Cnidoscolus; species Cnidoscolus chayamansa. The sequence goes on along the minus strand of CAOGCB010891874.1, from coordinate 8,768 downwards.
CTTGACAAAAGAGCTGCTATTCATGTTGAAAGTCCATCTCTCTTTTCAACCTTTTCAATAAGGTAATAGCTATCTGATCTCATTGAAGTTTATACGCATATTACAGATCCGGTAAATACCTCTCGGTAGGATTCACACGGCTAATTTTCTAGGCCTTACACTTACTAGGCTTCGTAGCACTTTTGGCCATCACTCAATTTTCTCTTCTTTTTTTTTTTTTCTAATAATTTTCTTCAAATTATATCTTTTATTTTTTAAATTTATTAAATTCAATTTAAAATTTATAAAAAAAAACCCAACTTTCAATCTTACTTAAAAAAAATATCCAATTAAACATCTCAACATTTGTTGCTTACATTCTTTTAGTAGCAATTTTATATTATTTCATTAAAAAATAATTAAAATTAAAACATATAAATTACATAAGCTTTATTTTTATTAAGTTATGCTTTAATAAATATATTAATAATTAATTTAAAAATAAGATTCTCAAAAAGCACTTTCCTTATTTAATAAATACTTAACTACTTAATAAATATTATTATTTATAAAAAAAAAATATTAATGTATACATACTTTTATTACACAATTGATAATAAAATAAAATAAAAATAACGATTTAATTTAGAATACTAATAAAATAAATTATTCCCATTATTATTAGTATTTAAATGGAAAATGCGTAGAATCAATATTTTTTTAAAAATTTTCATAAATCAACATTTTATTAATTATTATATAATAAAATTTAATAATTTTATATAATAATCAATTTAATTTATTAAGTGAGTATTTTAATTAAAAATGAATTTTAATATAAATTAATTATATTTTAATTTATTGTGGATGAGTAGAGTTTGAAATACAATTTAATCTGGAGGTAATCAATGACAATCAATGGACTGTTGGGCAAAGGACAACAATGGTGTAAAAAATTTAAATGAGCGAAAAGGTGTTAAATTTGTTGTGGAGTTAAAGTAGGACCTTACTTTAAAAAACCAACGTGGAATCTCGTGATCTTGTATGAAAAGTTTATATACCCTCGTTTTATGGTCTTCACATTCCGGTCCGACAGAATTATATAAAGATAAATTACGGTGACTCAGCAATAATCAAGTGAGAAAATTTTAACTCGGTACCCACAAAGAGCCTACCCACATAGATAAAATTCTCACACTGTAGCTGCCGAGACTCAAATCTTGTACTAATTTTGACACTTACTTACCACTGAACTGAGCTTGTACAGGACATGGAATCTCGTGACTCAATTATAGTCAGGTGAGAGATTTCTAACTCGGTGCCCATAAGTAGTTCATCCACATAGGTGAAATTCTCACACTGCGGCTGTAAAAAATTAAATCTTAAAATTTATTTGACACTTGGTGCCTATAAGTAATCCATCCACATAGGTAAAATTCACACACTGCGGCTGCCAAAAAATCAAATCTTAAAATTTATTTGACACTTGTTTAACACTGATGCATATGGACAAAATATATTCTAGAAGTTTCTTGACCTTACCCTTATCAGGCTTAGTTGCTCTTTTCGTCGTCACTCAATTTTCTACCATTTTGCTTTTTTTTTTCAATAATTTCCTTTAATTTACTTTTTTTTTTATTTTTTAAAATCCATTTAAATTATAATTATAATTTAATAGAAAATAAAATTTAATAAAAATATTAATACGTTTAAAAGTTATTTAAATTAATGAAAAGGATGAGTTTAAACAAATAAAATTTCATTAGAAAAAGTGAAAATATGATAATTAATTAATAAATTTAAATTAATAATAGTAAAATTATTTTTTTTAATTTAATATTTAAATTATATTATATAAAATATCCATTAAAAATCGGATATCGATTAACATAATTTAATCTCACAAATAAAAAAGTGCAATATAAATTAATTTTCTTTTTTTGTTAAATTTTCATTCATTTAAATAGTAAATCTTTTTTTTCATAGCTATTTTATATTGATTAATTAAATTTTGTAAAAGCTTATTATATAAAAACTAACTAAATTCAAATTTATGTATTTTAATTTTATAAAACATTAATTATTTTTAAAAAAGAGATCAAATCAAAGTTAATGAATATTTCAAAATTATTTTAATGAACATTGTAAAAACAATTTCAAATTACTGCACCGACATGGCAGCAAAAAAAAATCAGAGGGAAACTGGTCGGTGGCTGAGTGTGATATATCAAAACACTCATTACTTGCTAAAAATAAAATACTTTATTTTGTCAGAATGAGGAAATCTTATCTGTGTATTTAAATGGAAAAAAATATAAAATTAAAATGAAGAGAAACATTTTATTGACATTTCACATCAATCGTACAGTACCATTCTTTTAATTAATCACTCATGTAAAATTATAATTTTCTTTTTTAAAAACAATTTATATTTTTTTATAATATATTTCTATTTAATATCTATTAAAAATGAAAATTAAATACAGTTATGATCAATTTTTAAAATAAAAATAATAGATGAAATATTTAAATTAAAATTTAAAAATTTTAAATTTAATTTATTAACTATTTTAAATTTAAATTGAATTTATTTTAAATTCGGATTAAATATTAATATATTTTAAAATTATTTTATTTTTATTTTATCTTAATGAAAGAAATGAGGATATACTGATAATGTCTTCCATTTGATATATATTAATAAATTTGCTATTTTTGTTGATGTTTGCTATATGTATCTTTATTTTTTTTAGACAAAATTCTTATATATATATAAATAAATTAATATTTTATTTTCTTATTTAGATAATTACATAATTTCTCAAGATTAATATATATATAAATTCTCTCTTCAATTAAACTAATGTAATAGACGTGGCCATCTAAAATTTCTATTTTGACATGATAATAACAATAAAATTAACTTATTTAATAAAAAGGAATTTATTTTGGATTTTTTAATTGATTGGTTCAGTTTTATTTTAAAAAAAAATATTATTAAATTATATAAAAATTATCATAGTCACAAATTTATCAATCTATATATTAAATTTTATTTACATCAATTTGGCCCATTAAAAATATATATTTATTTTATTACATCATCACTAATTGTTGGCACGAAAATTTAAGAAATATTTATTTATTTATAAAATGAAATTTAAACTCTCAAATAAAATATATATATATAGATATAGATTCATGTGTCACTTGGTCAAATACGTTTCTACTTTCTTGGCCTTACCTTTACTAGGCTATGCTATGTTGCCCTTTTGGCCATCACTCTTTTTCTTTTTTTGTTTTCTTCTAATAATTTCCATCTATAAATTTCTTCCTTTTTTTTTTCTTTAAATCAAGTTTATTAAATTAAAATTAAATTTATTGATATTTAATTATTTTTATAAAAAAATAAAAATATATTAGTAATAATGATATTTTTATAAGATTCAGGTAATAATAAATATAAAGTTTTATTATTTAATGTATATAATTTAATAAAATATTAAATAATTTTTATACTTTAAATAACAATTATTTATACTTTTAATAAATATAAAGTGATGCTCATCGATGAGAATTCACTCTCGAGGCTTATTATATCACAATTCAAACTAGTATTTCGGCAAGGAGCAGGGCAGTGGGTTAGTTAGAACTTGACTTCTATATGGACTTTATCTTAGGGCCTCTGATCTGTAACCAGTAGCCCATTTCTTAGCGCAAATGTTCTATTATTTTTCTTCAATTTAATTATGTTTAAAAGGACACCTGTATCTGTATGCTGATTAAGATGTCTAGTGCATGCATCTCAAAGATCAGAGAACAAAAGACTATTGATTCAAATATGATTCAAGTTTACATTGACAGTTCAAAACTTGAACAAAAGCAGCAGCTGTTATCAACACTTGCTATTCAAACAGAAAGAGGGAAGATCCTCAGTTTATTAACAACACTCAAAAAGGAAGAGATGGCAGCCTTCCAGCTCTCTACACCATTCACTCTATCATCTCTTCATCATCGTCCATGATTTCTTCTATCTTCATCTTCTTCACTGCCTGTGCTGCTTCACTCTTTGGGACACTGGGTATCTGTATTAACACTTCAGCCTTCTGTCCTGTGGCTGCATTAACAATTCCGCCATTCTTCTCCACTTTATACATCAAATCTTTCCCATTTGCTCCTGCATCTATGTAGACTGTTGAATTTTCATCTATTTCTTCTTTTACTAGCATTTTTGACAGCTCTGTAACCACCCTCTTTTCTAGCCATCTTCTGATTGGTCGAGCACCATAAACCTGCAATAGGACGAGGACATACCATTACCATATTCTCCACGCAAAATTACATGGGAACCAAACCTCTTTTTATAATGTTTGATATTACTTACAGGATCATAACTCTCTGCCAGTATGTAATCCAATGCAGCATCAGTCACTGCCAATGCAATGCCCCTCTCAGCAAGTCGAACAGCTACATCCTTCATTTGTAACCTAGCAACTTTTCTCAGTTGGTCATGAGAAAGTGGATCAAACACCACAATCTCATCAAGCCGATTTAGCAACTCTGGCCTAAAATGCTTCCTCACCTGTCAAAACAACAATTTAGACGTCAGTATATTTGCAAGTCGAGATTCAGCAAGAAACGGAAAATAATTTAAAAAAAAATTATCAACTCATAAGAGATGAGTCAATTTAGCTTACCTCTTGCATAACACGATCTCGCGCAACTTGCATAGTACATTTGCCCATTAAACCTGACAACAGATGCTCTGCGCCAAGGTTTGAAGTCATTATAATGACTGTATTCCTAAAGTCTACAGTGCGACCTTGGCCATCAGTTAGCCTTCCGTCATCCAAAACTTGTAGGAGACTATTAAACACAGAAAGGTGTGCCTTCTCCACTTCATCAAATAGGACAACACTGTAAGGTCTTCGTCGCACAGCCTCTGTAAGCTGCCCACCTTCCTCGTGCCCCACATACCTGGAATATGAACACACACGTGAAATACTATTCTGATAGACTAATACAACAACGATGACAGTAGAATTGGAGTACGTGATACTCACCCAGGAGGAGCACCAATTAGTCGAGCAATAGAGTGTTGCTCCATATACTCAGACATGTCAATTCTCACCAACTGATTCTCATCATCAAAAAGCTGCTCAGCCAAGGCCTTAGCAAGCTCAGTTTTACCAACACCAGTTGGACCCAAGAAGAGGAATGATCCAGTTGGCTGCTGTGGCCTTCCTAGCCCAGCTCTTGATCTAAGCACAGCCTCTGCTACTGCATCAACTGCTTGGTCTTGCCCCACAACTCTATGATGCAACCTCTCTGCAAGCCCAATTAGCCTCTCTTTCTCATTTTGACCAAGCCTTGTAACAGGAATGCCAGTCCATCGGCTCACCACTTCTGCAATATGATCCGGTTTAACAGTTTCCGTCAACATCAAGTTCTCATCTGTGCTTCCTTCAAGCCGAGCTATGGCAGCATCAACTTCCTCCAATGCCCCATAACGCAAATCAGCCACTCTAGCTAAATCATATCTTCTTTCTGCTTCTTGTATTGCAAACTGTAGCTCCTCTTTCTTCTGCTTGAGACGCCTGATTTCATCTATCCTCTCTTTCTCCCTTTTGTATTTCATCATCAGAGGCTGAAGCTTGTCTCTCAAGTCATCAAGTTCTTTTACCACCTGAAATATATCGCATAAAAAGTGAGATTTTCAGAAAAAAGGAAGGCCAAATATGCAATGATCAGGATAAGAAAAAAAGACAACACACACAGATATATATATATATAGAGAGAGAGAGAGAGAGAGAGAGAGAGAAAGAGAGAAGCCACTTACCTCAGCAAATCGAGCTTTGCTGGCTTTGTCCTTTTCCTTCTCAAGCGCGTGGAGTTCCACTTCAAGTTGGATTTTCTTTCTCTCCAGATTATCAATTTCTTCAGGTTGGCTATCAAGTTGGACTCTTACATTAGCACAGGCTTCATCTACTAAATCAATTGCCTTATCAGGTAGATGACGGCCTGAAAAAATGACAAATATATGCACATCAACATCTAGCTAATTTTTAGGACACCTCAAACTAGCTTTAAAAGAATCCGTTTTTTAGGATAATTCAAATTAGTTTTAAAAGAATCAAGAATAAAAAAAAAGGGGGGGAAATGACCACACCACTGTAGCAACATCATTATAAAGAATGAAACTCAGTTACAGTTTCACATACCAGTGATGTATCGACTTGACAACTGTGCTGCAACTACAAGAGCTCGATCTAGAATTCGAACACCATGGTGGCCCTCATACTTCTCTTTCAAACCCCGAAGAATGTTAATTGTGTCTGTAACACTAGGTTCTGCAACGTAAACTTGCTGGAACCTTCTCTCAAATGCAGCATCTTTCTCTACATACTTCCTGTACTCTTCTAGTGTCGTTGCACCAATGCACCTAAGCTGACCTCTAGCAAGCATGGGCTTGAAAAGGTTAGCAGCATCCATAGACCCCTCTGTTCGACCAGCTCCAAGAACAAGATGTATCTCGTCAATGAACAGTATCACTTTTCCTTCAGCGTCTTCCACTTCCTTCAGGACAGCCTTCAGCCGCTCCTCAAATTCTCCTCTATATTTTGCCCCAGCAACTAAAGCACCCATATCCAATGCAATAAGCCTCACATCAGCAAGGTTATTTGGCACGTCTCCTCTCACAATCCTTTGAGCCAAACCTTCAACCACAGCAGTTTTACCAACTCCTGGCTCACCAATAAGAACTGGGTTGTTCTTGGTTCTACGTGATAAAATCCTAATAACTCTCCTGATTTCTTCATCTCTTCCAATGACAGGGTCAAGCTTTCCAGCTTGTTCCACAAGATCTCTCCCATAAGTCTTTAACGCTTGAAATGTACTATCTCCAGTAGCACTCTCCACCTTTTTCCCTTCCTTTCCACGAAGTTTCTGAACCTCAGATTTTACTTTTGCAGCAGCTATTCCCGCTTCTTTCAACAAGTCCCCTATTTGGGAATCTTCTAGGAGACCTAAGATGATCTGATCGACAGCTAAATGGGAATCACCGTGTGCTTTTTGTGATGCTTGGGCACGCCTTATCACTTTAATAAGGCTAGTACTTGGTGGAACTTCATCAGGAGGTGGAGATTGAGAGGGAAGCTTTTTCATGGCATTATTGAATACCCTTTGTGCTGCCTGAGAAGCAGATTCACCACCAGCATTGGAAATTGCCTGGCCAAAGATTCCACTAGGATCCGAAATCAGAGCAACAGCGAGATGCAGAGGTGTTATTTGGGCATGACCAGCACTGATTGCCTTCTCATGAGCCGAAGCAAGAGCCTCGTTCGTTTTGTGGGTAAATTTTCCCGGATCCATTTCTTAGTTTTCACTATCTAATAGAATCTGTTACAGAGATCATTAGTAAGAAACCACATTCTCAAATCATATCCTTGGTTTGAGCACTTAAATGAGAAAGGTGAAACAGAAAGAAAATAAAGGAAATCATTCCGCTAAAAAATTTATTACTATTTTTAATTTCAATATACAGGTACAAATCTTAATCCGAGGGGTATAGTTGAACAAAATTTGACTTCCTTTCCATTCCTTAAATATGCATGCAAACAATCAAAAGGAAATTCAAGGTTCTAGTCATTATCCTTCACAAAATTTCTTTTGTTTTCTTTTCCATTGGGTGCCAAACAATGCGTAACAATAGCAAATGTTGTGACATGCAAGAAGATTCAAAAATCAATAATCAAGGGCAGAAATTGATGGCTTTAGGTACTACTATCTGATCATAAACCAAGACAGAGCCCATATAAGTATGTAAAAGAACAAACCATATAGCAGACGAACACAGAATGAAAACACAAGCAACCTATAACAGAATCAAGAAACCTCAAGTATAACCCAACAAAACAATTCCTGTGAACTTGAAGAAAAACCAGGAAAGAGAAAGGATTCAGAGACCAAAACGAGTATATGAATCCAAACAAGTAGCAAAACAGAAAGAAACATCAATGAAGATTGCTTTACAAACCTCAGCTTTGAAGCAGAAACAAAGTGAAACGATAGCAGAGAGAAATGATTGGAATTCAAAACGAGAGCGTGAGTGCTAAAAGATCTTATTTAGGTGTCGCGTTGGATTTGATTGCAGACTTGAGAGAAGAACACAGAGGAAGAGAACACTTTATATGAGAGAGCGAGCCATCTGGAAGGAACTAGATACGTGGCGCTAGAATCTACTAGATCATTGTGGTCGGATAACAAGCGGTGGTTTGGTACGAGCGGAACCTCCTGGAGTTACTCCGAATAGCCAATTAGCCACCGCCACACTCCACGTCTGATTTTCTTTTTTCTTTTTTAAGTTTTTGGATTGGACAGTGTATGGATGCCCATACTGTTATTGTAGCGTAATTCTAACTTCAATTGAATTGGCTACATCATTTTAGGATTTATTTTATTGTTACCTTATAAAATTTTCTCAATTTTTCTTATGATTTAAATTAAATTTTATTTATTTTATTTTATTGTTGTTATTATTTGAAATTCCAAAATAATAACTACTGTAAATTAAATTAAACGATAAAATTGAGTGAATAAGCAATCAGAAATTAAATTAAGAATAAATGTAAATTTTTCAATAATTAATTTGATTTTAAATACAGTGTTCACTTGTCTAATATAATAATTAATTTTACTTATCAAAACCATCAAGTGGGTAATTCATGATGTGGTAAAAACTTTGCAATTTGTCCGAAAAGAAAACCTGACCTCTAATCCAAGGACTGACC
>CAOGCB010891491.1:0-11694 GCA_948266635.1 Cnidoscolus chayamansa | reverse complement strand
TGTAAGGAAGGCAGACAGAATAAAGTGAATGTGAATGTCCACCATTATCAAACATAAACACTCATTCTGTTCCCTTTCTTTTTGTTTATGTTCATCAGCAGAGCTCCCAGCGTAGGAAGTGTAGAATCTGCAGTGCCAGTGACACTTCCTTCACTTTCATCTTTTATGGCGTTATAATTCATTATCATTTGATAGCGAAAGCATAAGCATGTCCCACTTTGTAGAAACTAAGGCCCACTGCTTTGGACAGTTGCAATCTTTTGTTTTCAACTTCTCTTGTTTCACAAAAATGGCCAAAGAAGAACTTCACCTACACCTACATCTCCTCCCTCTTCCTCTTTTCCTTTACTCTCTTTCTTCATCCTCTTCTTTTCTCTCTCTCTTTTTCCTTTCCCTTCATGGACATGCTCCACCAGCAGCAGCAGCAGCGATGCAATGAATGGTTTGTTTTTTATGATAAAGTTATTTTCTTTCTTGTTTGTGATTCTTCCCCTTTTTTCTTTGTTGGTTCCTCCTTCTGTTTGATCTTTGATTATTGCTGTAGTAGTGTGGTGAGGTTGATTTTTCATATTTTCTTCATTGCATACTGGTTTTCTCCTCCTTTCTTATGCAATCCTCCGTTTTGCATATTTCTTTGTCAAAGTTCTGGTATTCTAAATCTGAACCTTCAACTTTTTTCTTATCTTTTTATTGTCTTTTCACCTTTCATCATTGTTGATTCGTGATATTTATGCAATTTCCAGTATTTCCTTCTAAATGCATTCTACGTCCTGCTTTTCTTAATTATTCCCAGATTTCTGATTCTCTTCATCGTTGGATCTGCTCGTTCTTCATGTTGCTCTTTGGAATAATTCTTTTATTTATTACAGCTGATTTTGTCATTTTGAATATTTCCTGGGAGCTTTCTACTTGTTTCGTTATATGGGTTTTGTATTTGCTAAAGCAGACACATTGATTTTATAGTGATAGTTTTGTAGTGATCGATAATTGTCTTATTGTAGGATTTTTCGTGATGTCCCTAGTGATATCACAGTAGAAGTAAGTGGAGGGACATTCGCATTACATAAGGTAATCTTTATGCAAGCTTATGTCTTAATGTCTTAAATTTCTTAGCTTGTAATGGATTGAACTTCTTTTAGATTGTTTAAGTACTGCGGTGGCAGAGAACCGATGAAATGCTTATTTTACCACTTAGAGCTTCATGGAGTTCAATTTTTACTGAGATTAATATGATCATTATGTCTGGAATACCTATAGTAAAAGTAGACATAGCAAAATGAGTGCAAGAAACTCAGTGAGAAGATTAACAATTTATGGTACAGCATAAAATTTTACAATCTTAATCATGCGGTTGGTTGACATTTCATGGTTTTGATAAACTTCTGATAATCTAATTGAAAATGCAGTTCCCTCTTGTATCTCGCAGCGGACGAATCCGAAAGTTGGTTGCAGAACATAAGGATTCTGATATCTCAAGGGTGGAGCTTCTTAATCTTCCAGGAGGAGCAGAATCATTCGAGTTGGCTGCAAAATTCTGTTATGGGATTAACTTTGAAATTACATCTGCAAATGTTGCTCAGCTGTGTTGCGTTTCAGATTACCTTGAAATGACTGAAGAGTTTTCAAGAGATAATCTTGGTTCTCGTGCTGAAGAATATCTAGAGTGTGTTGTTTGCAAGAACCTTGAAATGTGTGTTGAAGTTTTGCAACAATGTGAGAATCTACTGCCTCTTGCTGACGAGCTTAAAATAGTTAGCCGTTGCATAGATGCAATAGCTTCAAAGGCTTGTGCGGAGCAAATTGCGTCAAGCTTCTCAAGATTGGAGTATAGCAGTTCAGGGAGACTTCACATGAACAAACAAGCCAAATGTGAGGGTGACTGGTGGATAGAAGATCTCTCAGTTCTCAGGATTGACCTGTACCAAAGAGTCATGACAGCTATGAAGTGTCGTGGGGTTCGTCCTGAGAGTATTGGAGCATCGCTAGTGAACTATGCTCAGAAGGAATTGACAAAGAAATCCAGTTTATGGAATCCATCTAGCCAGACAAAAGTTGATCTCATTTCAACAGGGCATGAAAAACTGGTGGTTGAGACAATTGTCAATCTTCTGCCAGTTGAGAAATTCACAGTTCCAATCAGTTTTCTTTTTGGTCTTTTGCGAAGTGCAGCGATGCTTGATTGCACAATTGCTTGTAAACTTGATCTAGAGAGGAGAATCGGTTCCCAGTTGGATACTGCAACTCTTGATGATCTTCTGATTCCCTCCTTCCGGCATGCAGGTGATACTTTATTTGATGTAGACACAGTTCATAGGATCTTGATAAACTTCTCACAGCAAGATGACAGTGAAGATGATATGGAAGATGCTTCTGTTTTTGAATCTGACAGTCCTCGTTCACCATCTCAAACTGCATTGTTCAAGGTGGCAAAATTAGTGGACAATTACCTCGCTGAGATTGCTCCTGATGCAAACCTCAAGCTTTCCAAGCTCATGGTCATTGCAGAAACTTTACCTGAACATGCAAGAACCATACATGATGGATTATATCGAGCAATTGATATTTACCTTAAAGTACGTGTTTCTTATATTTTCTTTTGATTTTCTTATACAGCAGTGAATGTTTCAAGAATATCTATGCCTGATTCTTTCTCAACTATACATCCAGGCTCATCAGGGTTTACCAGATTCTGACAGGAAGAAGCTATGCAAACTGATTGATTTCCAAAAGCTATCACAAGAAGCTGGTGCACATGCTGCACAAAATGAACGCTTGCCCCTCCAAGCTATCGTTCAAGTGCTTTATTTTGAGCAAATAAGACTCCGAAATGCATTGTGCTGCTCCTATGGTGATGAAGACCACAAACCAATGCACCAGTCATGGAGGATCAGCAGTGGTGCACTCAGTGCAGCAATGTCTCCACGAGACAACTATGCATCATTAAGGCGAGAAAACCGAGAGTTGAAACTTGAGTTAGCTCGTATAAGGATGAGATTAAATGATCTAGAGAAAGAACATGTTTGTATGAAGAGGGATATGCAAAAGTCCCATTCTAGAAAATTCATGAGTTCTTTCTCAAAGAAAATTGGTAAGTTGAGTTTCTTTGCACATAGTTCTTCCAGGGGATCAAGTTCTCCCTCAAAGTATTCTCAGAGAACTGATTCTAGAGTGATTGAAAGAACATGCGCCAGTACCGATTAGGTAATTTGAGTTACCTGGATTCTTTTCCTGTATTGCTTATATAACCTTTTTGCTTGAACCTTTTGGCCTCCTTGTAGGTTCATGCTTGAAAGTGATGGTTTTCAGGGAGATGCAACATGTAATGATATCCTTTAGAATGCTATATATAAGAATTTATCTGAAATCTTGTATATGTGAAAGAGTTTTTAGCTTGACTTCGTAGAAAAATGGACATGTTATAACTTTAATTAGACAAGAGTACGGAGCCATGAAAGAACAGAATACAATAAGGATGCAGTGTTCTGAATGGATTTAATCGTTTCTGTAACTGGTTTAAATAGAAGAATCTCATGGAATCCTATTCTCAATTAGTTAATACTTCAGATGGCGATTTGCAAATATGGGATTTTTGCAATGCGCATATTTTTGGACTCATTGTGAGCCTGCCGACATGCTTTATGAATAACAGTAACACTTTTCTGTCCTGACTTTCTTTTATGTTCTATATTTTTGTTAAACTCTCTTTAAAAAAGAATCAATGGCCCTTTCAAATACGTTCTTATTGAAAGCTTCAGGATAAGCTATAATGACCTGAAACAACCACCACTCAGTTGTCAGTCCATTTCAAGTTTAACATCCACCCACATGCCAGGTTCAAACTTGTTTCTTAAAGTTAAAACCAAGTTCTTGAAACCCCTTTGTCCTCCATACTTATTTTTTGCTAAGAATCCAATGAATTATATGGAGTTGATTAAAAGTAAAGTCATTACTCTGGATATCTATAAAACATATTTTGCAACGTAAGATTCATGTTGATTTACATAGTCACTGGACGTGTAGATCCAACAAGTCCAAGCAAAAACATACTTATCACAGCCACTATATTTGGAAATGTGAAAAATCCAGGCTACGGTGGAACAAGGCTTGTAGAATGAACCAAAAAGTCTGCAAACCTGCAGGAATTATTGCCTGCAAACTCTTCTCCGGAAACTTTGACTCTTCTCTGATGCTTCTCATCTTTGGCTGGCAAGACAAAGGACACCTTAAACTGAACTGACCTACGGACACTGTCCGGTTTCCTTAGGCAAGATTTGAGCATGGTAACCTCTTGTCTGTGTCTAAACTCTAAGTTATCGTATTTCCTTTTATGAAATTCTCCAATGATGTTTGTGTCAATATTATGATCCTCTTCGTGATTGGAAGATCTATTCGCAATTCTGGAGTCCTCCACTGGTTTCTCTTCAAGTCTAAGGTGGGATATTTTGTTCTTGAGCATAGTTTCAGGCCATGAAACAACTTTATTTTGTTTTCTGATTCTCAAATCGCGGTCATGATGTAGGGAATAAGGTATCCAAATACAGGATATAGAAGGAGGTGATTTGTCACTTTTTCTGCGACTATTTCGATGTTTCAGTGTTGCACCAACTTGTAACTTTAACGGGGCGTCTTGATTTTGAACTTTCTCGTTATCAGGTTTCTCTGGGGACTGAGTCTTGTGAAGAAAATGCTGGTCTATCTTCCTGTGAGATTTCATCAGGTTGTAAAGAAAGTGATTAGGAACAACGAAGAAAACTTTTCCAAGTTTCAAGACAGACTCAGGTTTTACAACAACCCAAGGATACTGGAAAACATCTGGCCGGGTTACAGAGTGCCTGGGATACTTCTTCAGGATTTCAGATGCAGCTACAGGCTGTTTATGAATTTCCACATACCTACCTGGAAGCACCAGTTTCAGCACACCATCTTCACTAGCTGTACTTCCCATCATCTGATGTTTTTCCCTTAGTGGTTCTGTACTGAAAAATACTGAGGAAGAGGAGGGATACGATTCAGGACCATGCTGATTCATATACTGATACTTCTTTCAAAAGATGACAGAACTGGAGATAAATCCTATGGAAAGGTCTTTGGAGAAATGAAGATTTTTTGTAAGTTTTTGTCAGGATTCTCTATTGGGGTAGAAAGATACATATCTAGATCATCTTAGATGGATCCTGTCTTTTTCATTGTTGCATATGGATGTCGATGATATCTAGATTTTTAGATGGAGATTATTGTTCTATGGCTGATACCCTTTTTACAGCTGTAGTCTTGTACTAATCTTCCTGTGATAGTGCGCAGGAAACTTATATGATCTTAAACCTTTACTAATAGATTCCTTGTAGAATCCTTTTTCATGGGGATTTGATCACAAAGCTTGATTCCAGATATGAAGTTGCAAATTACATTCGAATTTGACCTAAATTAGAGGCAAGCAGTACTCTATGGAGTTAACAAAGTAATAACAGCCAAGTCACTAAGTGCAATAGTGCATCATAGTCTATGGCCACCTTGTTTAGTCATATGGCTTAGCTAAAATAGTTGGCCTAGAAAATAACCATTTCTCATCGGCATTGGGTTTGTCGACCCATGTGAGTTGAGGAAATTTCTTGCATGCTTCAATGCATATTTTCCACACATGAATAATACCAGAAGCTTCTACATAACTGGGCACCTTTTTTTTCTGTTTTTTTTCTGTTTGTTTCCGTGGTATAATGGTACAATCAATCAAGAAATTTGAAGGACAATTGCATGAATACTATTACCTCTTAAGGGTCAATCAACCCATTGAAATCTTAGGTAAAGTTTCACGTATTTGACTATAAAAATTACAAAAACATTTTATTTTCATGGCCCATAAATTGATGTGTTTGAATCTTGTATAGTGGAGTGTGTTAATATTGAAAGATGGAGAATTTATATAATTGGAAAAGAAAACCAATTATACAAATAACTCATTTACTATTTTGATATGTAAAGAAATAAAGAATACAGGGTTAATGTCGAAATGGCAGCAATATCAACCCTTTTGTTACAGCGGCTGACTCTTCTCTCTATGTTTTTATTTTTTTTAGTGTTGGATTCTATTTGCACCGGATATGTCCACTCATTATATACGTTATTCACTTCTTCTTCTTTTTTTTTTTTTTATTTTTTTTTTTATATTTTTTTTTTATCTTTATACAACATTCTACATTGCCCCAACTTGTTTGGAACTAAGGCTTTGTTGTTGTATACAACATTCTACACCTAAACAAATCCATACAACATTTTGTCTCTGAAAAAGGTAGGAGATAGTATTCATACTCATGTATAGCCATCATATTTGACAGCAAACCAACCAACTACTAAGTTTAGAGAAACCTCCTCTGTTTCTATTAATACCAAAACACATTGACATATTAAATCTGAAAATAATGTACTACTTATAAAGACTTGAATAAACCTCCACTCTTGAGCTGACTTTTTGAAAGTAATTTAACCTATATAGTTTCAAAGTTATGCCTTTGATCCAATATTGAACCTCCTCTATCTCCTCTTTCTTTAATACAGGCATATTCCTGGTTATCTGAATTCTGCAGAGTGAGCAGATCATGTTGTCTGATTGCTATTAAAAGCAAGGGAAGAGAAAACGATTTAGCTATCATCTGCCATTATAACAGCAGCACCGGTTAGTGGGAACGGTGGTAGTCCGGATAATTTGAATGCAAGGGAACCTCACTCTGTGCCGAGAAGCCACCTTATTGTACATTTGCTCCACAGCACCATTGAGAGTTATACACGACATTCCTTGTACATGTTGTGGTAACCTGTTCAGCTTTGGTAACGCAGCCAAATACCGTAGTTCTTGATATTGGTTGGGTTATTCTCAAAGATCTCATTAATAGCAAGAATTTGACCATTGCTCTTCTTGACCTTTCTTCAGCTTCCTGAGAAAGTACCAGAACTCAGACTTTGCGCGAACCTCATTTGCGCCCAACAGCTTCATCCTGTAAATGTTGGTGTTCTAATCAGTCTCAGTGGGCAACCCTCTTCCAACAACCTGGTACCGGTGAAACCTGTGAATAACCACTTCTCGTGGGAGGAACAAACGAAAGTAAATCTCTCCGGCTCAGCAAGTCCACATCTATATCGTTCAAAATCTTAACAAGTAGGCATACCAAATAACGACATAAGTTCTGCCAGTAATTCCAAATCTAACTCCTTGCATCAGAAGTGAAACAATAAAAATATCCATTAAGAATCCTGAACAAAATTGTGAGCAATTACAAGTTCCTACAACTTCAGTACTTGACAGCAGACAGTATCTCTAGTTGGGAACCAAGCCTCTCCTCTGCACTCTTCTCAGCCTTCACTCTGAGTTTATTCAATTGTTTTTTCCTCTCGTACAAAACTTGAGCTCTCTCCTTTCTCTTCTTCTCCAGTTCCTGTGCACAATAAGATAATTAGACATAAATTTGCATTCAGACTTTTCTCACCAATTGCAACAGGCTATACACAGTCAGAAGGAGAAGACAAAGCAACAAATGTCTTCTCTTAAGTTGATGCTTAAACACCAAGCTGAAACACTATAATAACAGTTTAAAGATAATACAGCCAAAAAAAAATATGCCAAGAGAAGGTTGCACCATGTTAAAAAAATATTCCAAATAAAAAAGCAGCAAACATTGCAAAGTATAGAATAGCTCAGCTCCAGATTAGTATAAACAGAAAAACCAATTAATGATAATTAAACTGACAGTATAATGCAATATCATATGCAACATGTCCATTGAATATTTTCAATGTGAAAAATAAACTAATTATAGACAAGTGACAAGCAAAGCCACAATGTGTATATCTATTCAAAACCATGAACATGACCATGGCAGGAGAAACCGGGCAGTAGAGACTCACCCTGATGGTGTCATAGTGGTTCCATCCAACCTCAGATGACAGACGGCCTAGAAGGCAGTACTTGTGTCCCTTCTGAAGTCTCAATACCCTAGTTTTCAAAACCAAGTTAGGGGGGAAATCAATATCAAAAAAAATTGAAAGAACACCAAATATACTATGATCCAAACAAAATCTGAGCCTAGACTAGGAACACTCACTTAAGGGCATCAGGGATAACCATCCTCTTCATCTTGTCATATGGGGTAGGGACACCTTCATAAGTCTTCAAACGTGCAAGTGCATCTTCCCCTCGTTTAGTCTTGTGTGGGATCATTCTGCCAAAATAGCAAAACAAATATGATCCCGGAATTCTTCAGCACTTAATAGCCTATTGCTTAACTGAATCGGATTTCTAGGTACCAAATATGTATCTAAAAATTTTCGTCATCCTTTTTATTCAGAAATGGAAAGTAGACTTTGAGCTACAAACCCGTAAAAAGAATTTTCCAAACTCATTCTAATACCATTTAACAATCAATTCACCATAATGCATAACGAAGCAAGTTAACCAAGCTCTTTGGAGGTCAAGTTCACCGGTCCAATTCCCAGAACCGAAACAAATAGTCAAAATTGAGACCACCAAATCCACAATGACCTTCATTTTTTTCTCACATTTTCTCATAAGTCAAACAGAGCACTGAACTACAAGATATACACAATTACAAATACATAGGATCATTAAAATCAATGAAATTAGAGAGACGAGAACGTACCCACGGACGGTACGCCAGAAGATCTTAGCAGGGGCGCGGAAGTGAATAGGCCCATGAGAGGGCTTTGTGTTCATGCGCTTACGGAGGAATCTCATGTACTTCATCTTCTGCCTTACCAGTCCTCCCGACATGCAAATCTCCTCACATCGCACCACCACCACTTTCTGCCCGTTCAGCAGCTCCTTCGCCACCGTTGACGCGAGCCGCCCCAACATGTGATGCCGCGCATCTACCACCACCACCTTTGCGCAGTTCCCCGACCCGGACACCATCTCTCGCTTGGTTTCTTTGAGTACGAAGGGGGCTAGGGTTTTATTAGGGTGACTGAGGTGGCCGGTTCAGTCCTATAATCAGATCAGGTCTGAACCAGTTAAGCTCGAGTTAGTTTAACAAATTTTAATTAAAAGGGTAAATAAACCTAATCATACTTTAAAAATTTAAATTTTATTTTGTTAATAATTTTAATTAAATAAATTATTTTATACATAAACGAATTTTTAAATTTTAATTAATAAAAAATTAACTCATTTATTATATTAATTTAAAATTTTAATTAATTTAAAAAATTTAAAATAAATTCAAAATTGATGCATAAAATTAAAATTATTTAATAATTTTCAATTTCAAATAATAAATATAAGTTATAAAAAAATTTATTCGAATTTATGAAAGTTTATTTTTTAATATTTTATTTATTTAATTATATTCATTTTAAAATCATTAATATATGATACTCTATAATTTATATCGTGAAAAAATTTGAATTAAAAAAAATATATTTTTTAATTATATTATTATTTATGAGAAAAAATAATTTAAAAAGAGACTTTTTAAATTTTATATCATTTGAGTTTTTGTATCATACTATAAAAATTGAAACTGAATATTAAATTGGTAATTAATAAAGCTATAAATACACAAATGACAAAACTCCTCAAATGTTGTTGGTTGGTGAATGGCTCATCTCACCCTTCACCAACCCCACACCTAACCTTCAGCACCAGTGACCCCCTCTCTCTCTTTGTCAATGGGGGTGTGTAGCCCACAGTTTTTTGCTCCTTCCAGAAGCCTAACAAGGCTATTTCTTTGTGCTCTTTCTCATACCAAAAGCTAAATCACACAAATGGGTGGTCAAGGAAAGGTCTATTCTTTGGCTGAGGTCTCTGAGCACAACCATCGGAAAGACTGCTGGCTTGTTATTGAGGGGAAGGTACGCATACCATTTTCTCTTATCCAATTTGGTTACTTCCCATTTTCTTGTTCATGGGTTTATGTTGACTTTCGATGCAATTCCTCTAGCTGGATCAGTGAAAATTTTTGTTTATTTGCGGTTCTAAAATAATATCCAGTTGTCTAAGTTTGCTTGATTGAAAATCCTGATTTCTTGTTTATACATTTGTCTTGGTCTGTTAATATTTTCATGGTAATAAGTTCAATTCTCGGGCTTTGGTTTATGGATTTCTAAAATGCTTAACGTAATGTTGCTGAGTTCAACATGAATAATACGGTTGCATGTGTTTGAATTGATTTGTGATGGGTGGATGGTTCTCTTTTGACTGCTTATTCACTGAATACGAATTGTTTCTTAGTGAGAAGTCACTCTTTTCCAATCATCGTCATATCACATGCATCTAGAATTCAATTTTTCTCAAGATTTACGAAGTTGGATTTGGGATTTATTTGTATGATATAATTGTCAAGAAGAACTCAGAAATCATCCAGAAGTTCTCCCATATTTCAGTTTTTGTCGCTAGACAACTTGAGTTGTAGACCTCTTAAGCTTCTTTCATCAGGTTGTCAACTCGTCATGTTACTATATTCATGTTCATCGGATTGGGATCTCAAATTGTGTATAGAGGTGAATTTTCTTCTGTAGATGCTCTTGGTTACTTGTGAGCATTTATTTATACTGCACCTGTGAAATTTCTAAATTTAGGCACATTTTGGATGGTCTTTTGGATTCTTTACTCTTAACATTTGAACAGTTTCTTATACTGGGGAAGATATTAAAAAGGTTAGCAAAGATCCCCCACCTCAAAATCGCTGAGAATCATTACCCATGTCTAAGAATCCATACCCATCACGGTTCTTTAGGGTGAAGTGAAGAGTTGGAAGTAACTATGGTTATTCACTTGCACTTAAATGCCAAATAATAATATTCCTTAAGATCTGGTTTGAGAAAATGCTTTTAAACGATGTACAAGGAATGATCAAGGACCTGGAGGCAGATGAACTCAGAATTCAGGATTCTTCAATTTGCAAACTCAACTTTTAACGTGATAGTTATCTTATATTTCACATTGCAATATCCTTAGATCCCATATTTTTATCTTGTGGGACCAGGTATATGATGTGACAAAATTCTTGGAGGACCATCCTGGTGGTGATGAGGTTCTGCTATTTGCCACAGGTATGAAGATGTACTTGTCATGTGTGCCAATTGTTTAAACAACCATGGGGACACATTTGCAAGTATCACTAGTTCTTGCATGCAGGGAAGGATGCAACTGATGATTTTGTGGATGTTGGACACAGTAGCAGTGCAAAGGCGATGATGGATGAATTCTATGTTGGTGTGATTGATACATCAACCATTCCTTCTAGGAAGGCATATACTCCTCCTAAGCAGCCTCACTACAACCAAGACAAGACACCAGAATTCATCATCAAGCTACTCCAGTTCCTAGTTCCCTTTCTGATCTTAGGTTTGGCTGTTGGTATCCGCATCTATACCAAATCAACTGAAGCATAAGTGCCGAAACAAGAAACGGAAAGATGATTCAAATAAGTTGTGTTATTACCCTTGTACTTCTGGGGATCTTAGGACTCACCAATTGTGATGAATATGTTCTTGTTCCTTCCTGAAATGCATTTTTCGTGTGAGATTTCATATTGTCATCTGTCTTTTGCGCATCTTCATATACCACTGGTATAAACTTGCTCGCCTATCACATTATAAGATTGCTCTTCTGGGAACATGTATTAGATATGTATATATAATTCATGAAATAAGTTATTGATCTCACATGAGGATTGTTTGGCCTTT
>CAOGCB010891018.1:0-17659 GCA_948266635.1 Cnidoscolus chayamansa | reverse complement strand
AGTTGTCAGCTGATATGTTGGGAATAGTTAGGGTTGTTATTGTAGTAAAAGACAGGGTGTGAAATTGAAAGATTCTTTATCACTTGATGTCATAGTAATTTGATCCCTTGAAAAATCAGTTAACGTCCATTCTACCCAAAGTAACACTCAATCCTCTCTTATCGCTCATCATTTCTACCAGAGAGGATGATGCAGCGTTTGCATGGGCGATTCAAGGCCACCAGATGGCTGTGGTTTCAATCATGTGCAGGGATTGGATGCCTCTTTGGGATATATCACCTGTGATCACTTGGGTGATTTATTGGGTTTGTGGATGGAGCTTTTCTGCAATTGTATGAGGTCTTACCCATTTGGGCCCTTCTGCAATTGTTATGGTTATACAGAAATTGCCTTCTCCGCCTCCCTGGTAGGTGAGTTAATTTCGTACGTTCATACAAGTTACAAGTTAGCTGTGATTGATTTTGATTTTTTCTTTGCTGATCCCTTTGTTACAAGTTATGTATTTACTTCCGGCAATTTGAAGAATCTTGGTTTTTTTTGTGTTCGGCAATCATGATGATGATGATCTAGTTGCCAGGGTTAAGTTGACTCTTTGTTCTGGGTTGTGGTTTCAATTGATATTGTATCATCTTTCTATGTGAAATTTAACCGAGAACTTGCAGTACTAGTGGTTCTTCTTTCTTGATTCCAACCTGTATTAGCACAATTTTCTTACATGCATATAAATTCTAACTCTTTCCAATAAACATGGGCACTTCAATCAATGCAGCTTTCATATGCCAAAACCATAATGAGATCCAAAATTTGACAAACTGATCAAGCAATGAACATGATCTCATCATGGACAACAGTTTTATAAAGTTTGATAGTTAGATTCATTGGGAAATGCTGATGTATGCTTGCTCATTTCTTTACAATTACTATATTCAAATATATTGCTCACTGCAATTGGTACACTTACTGTCGTTTTCGTTTCACTTTCACTCTCCAATTTATCACACCTAATCTAACTTGTTACAATTTCAATATAATCATAGGTCATGAAAGGAACTATGTTCATACTTAGGAATGGAAGCGACAGAGTAAATCATTCATTTTGAGATTTCCTTGCCAAATTTTTCTTATCATTCATTTTGAGATCTTCCCTGCCAAATTTTGCTTTTGTTTGATAAAAAGGTTGGAATTCTTAAAGCAAAGAAACTAGTCTGTTATTTAGCACAAAATAGAAAGTAGTAGTATTTCTCCTGATACTAACGAAGGTTTGTAGTTTGCATCTGGAACTTGCAAACTTGGTTCAAATATATTGCTCATTGCTGAATAGAAACTTTGATATACTTCTGTCTTACTGTCTCAAGAAAGAAGATGAAGGCTGCATTGTTGCACTTGATCAATGCCTACTGAAATTATTTTCTGATTCTCCAAAACGTTTTGCTGTCTTTTGTTGCACGTACTAAATTGTTTTTCATGTAATGATTAAAATTATTTGCTGTAGTTTTGATACTTCATGTATTGCTTCCTTTTACAATTCCCATTCTATTGGTTTTCTTTTTTCACAAGTAGAAAACACTTCTACCTGAGATAGATAAACAAGGAGGAGGAAGACCTGGGCAGGAGCAGGATGGAAATGAATTCCTTCTAAACAAGGCTGAAGATGAGAAGCCTGCGAAAGTGAAGGCACTTTCAGTATCAGAAAGATATAAACGAATAGCTCATCTGCAAGTGAAACTATTCCAAGCAGCTGCAGGAAACCAGTGAAAAGTGGAAAAAAGCTCCATGTAGAGGGGAGAATTTTAGTTTTGATGCAAGCACTAATTAAGGCAATTTCTTGCTTATGTTTTTCTGTCTCACCCTGACTTCTGGATCTGGTTTGACTGCTATTGATAATTTGGCTCAGACTTGTCAATCTTTGGGATCAGCATTTGGAACTTTCTTGGCCGTTTCGCCCGTGGCTACTTATCTTAAGCTATCATCAGGTGAAACCTACTTTCCTTGAATTTCCTCATAAAAAATAACTACTAAGCAAATGTCTTTCAGCATATATGTCTCTAGTCCGTCATTTAACGGAAAAGTTGTCTACCCAAGTGCTGTGACCATGGCTATTGTTCATGTGATCACGGCTAATGGACTCTTCTATTATGAAATGGGATGGCCAGGGAAATTTACATGTTGTGAGCATTTTGATAACACTTAGCTATGGTTCTTACTTATCAATTGGGCTTGCTGCAGTCTTGTAACTATTTGGATTAAAGACTTTTGGTGCCTTGTGCAGTTTTGGGCCTTGTGCAGTTTTCTTACACTGTCTATTACTGACGGTTCTCTAACGTTCTCCGGTTTATCGATAAATATATATATATATATAACTATTATGCAGAGAAACAAGCGAGCGTCCAAATGATATTCAAAATCCGTGTTTGCCATTCATCCTCGGAAGGAATCACTTGTGTGAGTTTCATATCATATTCATTCACTTTCAGAATAACATCATCCTCGGAAGGAATCACTTGTGTGAGTTTCATATCATATTCATTCACTCTCAGAATAACATCAGGCATTCGTGTTATTGCAATGATATCGAGTTTGATTGTGGTTCATCAGACAAGAAGTGCATTTGCTCTGCTCTATGAAAAGACTAATATTTGAGTTGACGAGAAACTACAGATTGTTTTCTATTCATGCATGGATTAGGATCCTGCTTAGCAAAGAGCAATTTGGAAGCATTAACGCAATTAGCGAACAAATCGAGCGTGGTCTTTTCATTAAATTATTTTCGAAACAAACTGTATTCCTTGCATGATTTGGAAGCATTTGCCCGCATAGTTGATTCAACTACTGTGAAGGTTTTCTTTCAGATCTGCAGGTTATTTTGTTAGGCTAGGATTCTACTTCTGTATTTCATTGTGTTGTAGTGAATACACTATATGCATAATGAAAGATAAATTCATACATTTCTTATTACATTTTGTTGTATGCTTAGTTTCTGATAGTTATTGCAAAGGCACAAGAATTTGGAACTATACAGGCGATTCTGATGAATTCTACTAATTGTGTGATGGTGTAGTTTGCTTAACCATACACTACAAACAAGTAGCAAATGAATATGGTCAAATTCAACAGGAATGGACAAGTGCTCTGTTCATGCGACTGATGTTGCACAGTTGTACTCATAATTTGGTTCTTCTGGAAATCACTATTCCCAAGCATCAGACTTTGTGACTCAAGCAAACAACAGATTAATTTGTCTGTTTGTGATAACTCTTCTGCATGCTTACAAGGCAATCCAACTGAATGCTGAACTGGAATTTCACAATTGGAAAGAAGAAAAATGGCAAGTATGATTGAATTATGGTAAGTATATCATCATATGTGTGAAACCCTTTTTTACCCTCATTCTCCTCTTCCATATTAGTCAAGTTTAACCAAGTAACCGACTGTGCATGATAAGGATCAGAGTTGTACATTTCATATTTGGCAGATAATCATAAAAACGCTCTCCTGTACAAAGACTAAAGAATTGGATTCTCCTTTGGAGAAAATCTGCTAATATGGCAAGATAATCAATGTATGGATACAGCACAGAAATCTGCCAAAAAGACAGGTGGAATACGTATGTGCTAAGACTAATACCTTGAAACCTGCCATTTCAGTCAGAAGTACCTACCATATTTACCTGACTCATTTAAGGCATGTCCAACTTCAAAAATTTTCCTTAATGGTCAAGTTTATCAAATTCATGCATTCTAGATATCATGAACCCGTTTTTGGATTTGGTACCTCTGGTTAAAATTAAGGCTTATTTTCATAACCTCATTGTTATATTTGTTAATGACATATCCAATAAAATTTGGGATGAATCTAGACAAAGTTTAATAAAGTAATTAATTGATATTCTTCAAATAAATTTGAAAATTTTTAATCAAAATCAATGTAAATCATCAATAAATAGTATGAAATATATAGCAAATTTTATAATCATTGTTTATTTAAATTTGTATACATTATGTTAATTTAGAATTCATCATATATAATATTTAATTGATTTATATAAATATTTAATTTAACAGTTGTAAAATACATTTTATATGAATTTAAATTTATAATAATCATTTCCATAGCCACCCTTATGTATTTTCTTTTATCATGGCAAATGGTAACTGTTCTTATCAACCAGGGTTAAAACTAACCATGGTTCGGGTTTTAACCATGCATAAGAAAGGTAGAGCTCTTGCTTATAAAAAGGTAGCAGGATGAAGAGGAAAACATATTACCTTCTCTCCCTTTCTTTATTGTTTCGGTTATTAATACAAGTAATATTTTCTTTGTCAATTCCCGTTAGCCTTTTTTTTTTCAAAAAATAAAATAAAAAATAAAAAACAGTGTTCCAAAATAACATTCCCCCCCTTTGATCTGTCTTATAGAATAGGCAAAACCAAAATTGAAAATCCAATTCGTCAATGGCGTCCCTGTGGTTAAACTCTATGCAAATGGGTAATTTTCGTCTCTCTCTATCTGTTGCCTTTTATGAAAATATCACATTTTTACACTGATGTCTGCTCTCTTTTGTATATGATTTTTTTTAAGCACTCCTTTCTGCCTGTTTCGAGCTCTATGATAAAGACTATATAGGGTTCTAGTAGAAATTACTGGAATTGGGCACTCTGGTCGTGAAAAGCCAGTTTTTTTTTAGAACTTGATACTCATTGTCTATTAATCGTCTGTTTCTGTTGCTAAGGTAAATTCAAGTCAATCTGTGAACTGGATGTTTGCCTTTTCTTTAAATTTCATTTTGATTTTTTTGTTGGTGCTGTTGTTCAATTATGGTCAAGGTTTGTTGCTTTTGCATGCATGAGCTGAGATTATACCTTTTGATGCTGAAGATAAAGAGAATTATGATTTTCTTGGCGCCTTATGAATCAAGATAAATGCAAAGAAATTAACAGTGTTTTTTAGAGGAACCCTGTCATTAGAGAGATTATTTTTTTAGAGAATTATGATTTTCTTAGCACCTTATGAATCAAGATAAATGCAAAGAAAATAACAGTGTTTTTTAGAGGAACCTTGTCATTAGAGTGAGATTATTTTTCCCTTTACTGATGTCTTATTGTCTCTTACTTAAATTAAGGATCAGTGCAAGGATTTTATTTTATTTGACATGAAGTTTTATTTGATGATTTTGTAGTTGGATGTGAATGAGAAACATGCATGACATTGTAATCACAGTTTTCTATGTACAGAAATAGTTTTACAGTCTGATAGTTAATAGGTCTTTAGATCAACAGGTGTTAAATGACTAGTTACTTGAGGAAACATAATCATCTCCATGATTTTTAGGTTTTAGTCTGGTATGCTTATCTTGGAAGTTCGTTACTGACCGTTTGGAATTCGTTACTGACTGTTTGGAATTTTAATTTGCCGGTTATTCTGTTAGATCACTTAATAGGTTTATAGATAGACAGGTGTTAACAAATATGTAATTCATGGATCATAATCATATTTTTCTCAATGTTGAATATCCAAGTTTTATTTGATGTTAGATCACTTATCTGGAAAGTTTGTTACCAAATATTTGTAATTTCATAAATATTTTCTCTTTATTTCATTTGATCATTTAATAGGTTTTTGAATTGGCAGGTATCTAGATCTTTGTAATTGATGCATCATTAGAAGCATTTTAGTGTTTTTCAAATGTTTCCTCTGATTAATCATGCCCACATTTATTTTTGCAAGAACTTCGGGTTTTGTTTACCTTCTTTGTTGAAGTTCGTTACCGACTCTTTGAAATTTAATGTTTTTCTGGTTATTCTGTGTAATTACTTAATATGTTTGATTGACGCAAGTCGACAAATATGTAATTCATGACGTTGTATTTATATGTTTCGTGATATTTTGTTACCAAATACGTTATGCTTACCTGGAAAGTTCGTTAGCAAATACTTGGAATTTTAAATATTTCCCTGTTATTTCATTTGTTCATTTATTAGGGTTTTGTATTAAGAGGTGTCAAAATGTTGTAATAACAGGTGTCAAAAACTCTGTAATTGGTCGATCATGATAAGCATTCATTAGTGTTTCGGTATTTTCACGTGTTGTCTTAATGAATCATGCCTCTCTTTTTCAGCCAGACTTTTAGATTTTATTTGCCTTCTTTGTTGAAGTTCATTACTGAAACTTGGGAATTAATCCTTTTCTGGTTCTGTTTTATCCTCTTAATATTTTTTAGATCAACAGGTTTTAACACTTACATAATTCATCACTTTGTAATAATATTTGATTTTCAAATCTGTCTGCTTATCTGGAAAGTTTGTTACTGAATACTCAGAATTACATAAATATTTTTAGCATTACATTTGATCATTTCATACTTTTTCAGGTAAAAAACTTTGCAATTGATGGATCTTTAGAAGCATTCATTATTATTTTGGTGTTTTTAATTGTTGTCTTTGATGAATTATGCCTGCATTCTTTGGCAAGAACTTCATACTTTTTTTATATTCTTTGCAGACATAGTTTGCTTATTTTGGATTTATTGTTTTGGTGCATTAGGGCTTATGAATCAAAACCAGATTCATGAAGATGAATGCTGAAGCCTTGGGTTTAAATTTAGATATTGGTGATCGAGTTCTTGTTGCTGGCCTTTTCTTAGACATACATATAAAGGAGGAAAGCCTTTGGTGAGACAGTGAAATGGAATCCAATAAGGAAGAGGCCTTCAGAGCTAAGGAGATTGCAGAGAAGAAGTTCTTTGAGAGGGACGTTGCTGGGGCCAAAAGGTTTGCAATGATGGCTCATAACTTGTTTCCTGGACTTGATGGTCTTTCTCAATTTGTAGCAACGCTTGATGTGTACCTTGCTGCTGAGGGAAGAATGAATGGGGTAGCAGATTGGTATGGGGTTCTTAGTGTAGATCCATTGGCTGACGAGGATACAATCCGGAAACAGTATAGGAAACTTGCTCTTCTCCTTCATCCTGATAAGAATAAGTCAGTTGGTGCTGAAGGTGCTTTTAAGATTATATCTGAAGCCTGGAATATGTTATCTGATAAAGCCAAGAGAAAGTCTTATGACCAGGTGCTGAATATAGGCAATATGTATCACAATGTTCCAAACTCAAAATCCCCGATGCCAGCTGATCAGAATGATTTCCGAAATTTCTTCGGCGATAACAAGTCAAATTCAATTCCGAAGAATGTGCATCCACAGCCTGTTCCAACTCCTCAATTTCCCATTAATAACACCTTTTGGACAATCTGCAATTCTTGCAAAGTAAAATATGAGTACCCTAGATGTGTTCTCTCTCGCAACATTATCTGCTGCAACTGCCGTTGTTCTTACCTTGCCGTTGAAATCCCACCCCCACCTGCAAATGGCAATGGTCCACCTTGCACATGGACTTCTTACATGCAAGGGCTGAATTCTATTCAGCAAAAAATAACTGAAAACTTATATTTTTCAGGAATGAGGCCATTGTCTACATCAAATTTAGGACCAGTGGCTCAGTCAAGCACATTTGGTAAAGTGGGAAGTTTTTTAGGTGTCCCATCAGCAGCTCCAGAAAGTGATGCAAGATGGGAGTCCCTTCAAAAGAAAGCTGGCACTTTCAAGGAAGCAGGCGCCAGTTTAGCTGCTGGATCTCCTGGTGCTGGTTTTGTTTCTATATCAAATGGAGATAGACTGAAGAAGAGAAGACACATCGATGAACATAGGGTGAACCATACATCCAATCAAATGGCAAACAGAAATGGAGGAGTCAGGAGTCAAAAGACTAGTCTTGAAAAGGGAAGGGAAAACATTTCCAGAAGCCATAAATTTAGTAGGACAAGGGAGCTGTCACAGCTAGAACTTCGCAACATGTTGGCAGAGAAGGCTAAGAAGGATATTTGCGTGAAGCTAGAAGACTGCAGCATTCCATCTACTGCATCAAAGACTTCAGATAAGGAGATGGAGAAGAAAAAGAAAGAAAAGGAAAAGGCTTCTCTGAATAGCACAGACAAATGCCCGGAGAATGTAAGTACGATGACTAGTGCTAACACAGGGCTGTCCTTGGACAAATCTGATGATTATCCTGACAAAAAGGGTATCGGACCATTATTAATGACTGTTCCTGATCCAGACTTTCATGATTTTGATAAGGATCGCACTGAAGAATCATTTGGAGTTAACCAGGTTTGGGCTGCTTATGACAATGATGATGGGATGCCTCGATTTTATGCTATGATTCACAAGGTGATATCAACAAAACCATTGAGAATGCAGATCAGTTGGCTGAATTCCAAAAGTAATCGTGAATTGGCTCCATTAAACTGGATTGGTTCTGGTTTCTACAAGACCAGTGGAGTCTTCTGGATAGGCAAACATGAAGTTAACAAGTCTCTCAATTCATTTTCACACAAGGTTAAGTGGGCAAAAGGCACAAGAGGGACCATTCAAATATATCCTAGGAAAGGTGACGTTTGGGCTCTGTATACTAATTGGTCTCCTGATTGGAATGAGCTTACCCCGAATGCAGTGATACATAAGTATAACATGGTGGAAGTGCTTGAAGATTACAACGATGAGACAGGTGTGACTGTTGCTCCTCTTGTAAAAGTTTCTGGTTTCAAGACAGTGTTTTGCCGTCTTTCCGACTCAAGTAAAACCAAGACAATTCCAAGAGAGGAGCTGTTTCGGCTTTCTCACCAGGTTCCTTCTTACTTGCTGACGGGTCAAGAAGGCCTTAATGCTCCCAGAAGTTGTTTGGAACTTGATCCTGCATCTATGCCTTTAGAACTACTTCAAGTATTAGTAGACAGTCAGGAGGAAGAAATGGGGGAGAATGCTGAAAAGGCTAGGTATCCACTTGGGGATATCAAAACATCCAAAGAACAGTTGGTGAAAGATGGTGAAATGAAGGAAAAAGATATGATGAAAGATGCGGCAAAAGAAGATGTAGCAGAAGTGAGGAAGGAGAAGGAGAAGGAAATCAAGGTTGAAAAGTTAATTGTGTACAAAAGGAAGCGACAGAGGAACCAGGTCAACTAACAGTTAAAGCTGCAAAGGAAAAGGGTTAGAAAAGTCCATACAGAAACTATTTAGGAGTCGTCTTTTTTTTTTTTTTTTTTTAAATATTGGTGGGTTACATTTTCTTTTTTATAGTTATGGGATGCCCCTGAGACTTATCTCAGCTGCATCTGTAGCATGAAGACAGTTTTTAAAATTTGTAAGGCTGAAAATTACATACATGGTTATTTGGCTAGTTAATAGCTTAGCAACTAGTAGGCTAATTTGCTGCCCCACCATGCTTTTATGTTTCTCAATATCGTTTCAACAAGTTTCATAGCTGGTCAAGTTTGTTCTCAGAAGCTGCAGATCTTCTCAATACAGTTTATAAATGCTTTGCAATCTTTAGTTCTTGATTTAGGATCTTGCATGCTGGGACTTGTTTCTTCATTCTCCTGTGTTTGTGCTGTCAAGTTGATTCCTTATTTAATCTTCTAGACTCATTATTCTGTATAAGAAGATTAGGTTAGACCAACTTAATCTTCTCGACTCATTATTCTGTATAAGAAGATTAGGTTAGACCAACTATAATAAAGGTTGTTTAAACTCACTCAATGAGTGGGATTGGTCATTGAATTCAATGTGGCTCTCTTTTTCTCTCAGTTTCTTTCTGTCTGTTCCTGTACACAAGATGCAGTATGTGGGATAACTAGACAATTAAAAAACTTGCTAACATAAATTTGTAACGCTGTCATGACTTGGAAAATGAGCAGTTTCTTGGTGATTCCTTAGCATTTTATGTTGGATAAGGAGCTGATCCCTGAAGATCGCTGATTCTGAAGCTGGTGCAAGTGCAACACTATAGCTGCAGGCTTGGCCTTGTGCATTTATATTACTATTTAAATATAAAAAAAATGAATAATAAAATAAAAATGTATTGAATATAACTGGAGCCTTACATTTCAGATATGCTTCCGCAGTAGCACTGCCTGCTTCTATTGTAGGGCCTATAGTAAATAGTAATATGATTTTTAAGAGTTTGGTACATTATTGGTGGGGACACAGCCATACGCAGCCTTGCTTATCACGTGCTCTCTCTCTCTCTCTCTCGCACTGATACCTCATCAGTACACGATGAGACAATTTGGTGGTGTAATCTCTTTTAAAATTAAATCATTATAGTTTTTTTTTTTTTGTCTGTTTAATAATACTTTTTTTTTTCTCAATAAGAGAATAAATTATATAAAATTAATATAGTTGATAAAATTGCACCTTTATTTCTATAATTAGAAATATAATCGTTGAAATTATTTATTTTTAAAAAAATTTAGTTTAATAAGAAAAATCATTTTTCATATTTTCTTTAAAGAATTAAAATATTTTTAATTAAAAGAAAAAAATAAATAAATCTTTTTGAAGAAAATGTATTTTTTTTTATTTTTAATCAGTAGATATTAAAATTTAAATGGAATAGCACATCATTCTGTTATTTTTTACAATCTTTTTCTTTTTAAATTAGATTTTTTTTATAAAATTAAATTTGATCTATTTTATCAATATTTTTTTTACAATATTATTTAGATTTTCATAATTTATATTTTGCATAATTTTCTTTAATGTAAAAATTTCCAATAATTTACTAACAAAAATGAATTATTTTTAGATATATATAATTCGATAATAAATAAATAAATAAATATTCATCAAACTTATTTCTTTAACACGTATTTTTATTAATTATGTTACATTGCTAAAAAAAGAAATTAAAATTATAAAAAAGGTTAAATACCAGTTCATGACGTGACTCACTTAATTTACATTCCTAACCCTAAAAACAACGAAATAGAGGGGGGCAAATGAGTAATTTCATGATGCTCTTTCAAATTTAAGGAATTCTGAGCCACGCGTTTCATTCAGCCTTCTGCAACAATCTCCTTCCTCACACTTGCATCCTCAACCATGGCGGCGGCCGCTGCAACCACTATCCCTAAACCCTCTGCTTACCTTTCTTCCTCGTCTAGATCTTCAATCTCCATTTCCAGATTCAACCTACCACTATCTCTCAACTCCCAAAAGTCCATTTCCCATCGCTCTCTCCAAATCTCAAACTCCCTCTCTAAGCCTACCATTCCTGCCCCTGCTCCTTCCTACTCCACCGCCACCACCACCACCACCACCATTCATCAAGCGCCTCCTCCCAGGTTTTCCCCTGATGAAGCTCGAAAAGGCGCCGACATCCTTGTTGAAGCACTGGAACGCCAAGGGGTCACTGACGTATTTGCTTATCCAGGCGGTGCATCCTTGGAAATCCACCAGGCCCTAACTCGCTCTCCTATAATTCGCAATGTCCTCCCGCGCCATGAGCAAGGTGGTGTCTTTGCAGCTGAGGGATATGCTCGCGCTTCTGGCAAGCCTGGCGTCTGCATCGCAACATCGGGACCAGGTGCCACCAATCTCGTCAGCGGCTTGGCAGATGCTCTCCTTGACAGCGTCCCCATTGTGGCTATCACCGGCCAAGTCCCTCGCCGCATGATCGGCACTGATGCATTCCAGGAAACTCCCATTGTTGAGGTAACTCGGTCCATAACCAAGCACAATTACCTGGTCCTTGATGTTGATGATATTCCTAGAATTGTAAGCGAAGCTTTCTTTTTGGCCACCTCGGGACGTCCTGGCCCAGTTTTAATTGATGTACCAAAAGATATACAACAACAATTAGCGGTTCCCAATTGGAATACACCTATTAAATTGCCTGGTTATATGTCGAGGTTGCCTAAAGTGCCTGACGAATCGCATTTAGAGCAGATTGTGAGGCTAATTTTTGAATCAAAGAAGCCGGTTTTATACGTGGGAGGTGGGTGTTTAAATTCAAGTGAGAATTTGAGGAAATTTGTCGAGTTAACTGGGATACCAGTGGCTAGTACTTTGATGGGGCTTGGAGCATTCCCTGTTGGCCATGAACTATCATTGCAAATGCTTGGAATGCATGGAACCGTTTATGCTAACTATTCAGTGGATAAGAGTGATCTGCTGCTTGCATTTGGGGTGAGGTTTGATGACAGGGTGACCGGCAAGCTTGAGGCTTTCGCAAGCAGGGCTAAGATTGTTCACATTGATATTGATTCCGCTGAGATCGGAAAGAATAAGCAGCCACATGTATCTGTTTGTGCAGATATAAATTTTGCTTTGCAAGGGATGAACAAGATTTTGGAGAGCAGAAGTGCGAAGAGTAAGCTGGATTTTAAGGCTTGGAGGGAGGAGTTGAATGAGCAAAAAAGTAAACATCCGTTGAAATATAAGACTTTTGGGGATGCAATTCCTCCTCAGTACGCCATACAAGTCCTCGATGAATTAACAAATGGGAATGCCATCATAAGTACTGGCGTTGGGCAACATCAGATGTGGGCTGCTCAATTTTACAAGTACAAGAGACCACGGCAATGGTTGACGTCAGGGGGATTAGGAGCTATGGGTTTTGGATTACCTGCTGCTATAGGGGCTGCTGTTGCTAATCCTGGTGCAGTTGTTGTAGATATTGATGGTGATGGAAGTTTTATCATGAATGTCCAGGAGCTGGCTACTATTCGTGTGGAGAATCTGCCTATTAAAATAATGCTTTTGAATAATCAGCACTTGGGAATGGTGGTGCAATGGGAGGACCGATTTTACAAGGCTAATAGAGCTCATACTTACTTGGGAGATCCATCAAAGGAGTCTGAGATTTTCCCCAATATGTTGAAGTTTGCGGAAGCTTGTGGAGTACCTGCTGCTCGCGTTACCAGAAAAGAGGATCTTCGAATGGCGATTCAGAAAATGTTGGATACTCCAGGGCCATACTTGTTGGATGTGATTGTGCCACACCAAGAACATGTGCTACCCATGATCCCAAGTGGGGGAGCATTTAAAGATGTGATAACTGAGGGTGACGGAAGAGCGAAGTATTGATCTTTCCCAGCAGCAACTAAGTTAAGACTTATGTATGTTAAGGCTTATGTATGTTACGTTGAATTCCATGCTTAAAACTAAGGTGTGGCAGTATTTTTTTTTTTTTTTCCAGTTTACTAGCTAGTTAGTTGATGGTATTGATGGTCCTTGTTTGGTTAAAACTTGTATTTGCCTTTTGTTGTCAGTTTTGCTGAACTGATCTACTAGTAGTTCTTTTTTGTAATTCTACGTCTCTTTTTAGATATATAATCAATAGAGGGAAGTCATTCTGGCTGTTGACTTCCTGTGTTGAGTAATTCCATGTGATGGCAATACACCATTTATAGATGATGCATGCTGCAATTTGGTTGGAACAGTTCTGAGTTTTGCAATGGACATGGATCATCTTCTAGCTCTTGAAGCAATTGCTATTGAAAATTTGCCTTCCTTCACACGCTTAACCGTTTTCCTTTGGACACCAGGTATTGAATTTTCCAACATCATGTTATTGTCAAGTAAAGCAAAAGGTTCAGGGTGACCGGCGGGCAACAGGAAAAAAGCCCAAAAAACCTTATCAATCAAAAATAAAAATGAGAGAGGAAAATAAATATTTTATCATTAAAGTAATTACGTTTTCTTATAAAAAATAGGTAATAGATAGAATAGCTAGATTCATCATAATTTTCTTTTATTTCATTCAAATTCATTTTAAACACTATAAAGCGTATTGATATATCGTTAAGTGGATAGATATTATTCATATACTTCATGGAGTGAATCGAGTTGGGCTTGCAACCCAGCCTATGGTTCTACATGAGCGCTCCATCATTGAATTGAAATCTCTTTGTTAATTATCATAATATCTTTGAACCAAATAAATGCCTAACTCTGTTAAATCTTCATTCTTCAAGCAAAGTCCATGACTGCCTTTTTCTTCAAAGCAAGCATTATTATGTTTGAAGG
This sequence comes from Cnidoscolus chayamansa, assembly GCA_948266635.1. NCBI lineage: Eukaryota > Viridiplantae > Streptophyta > Magnoliopsida > Malpighiales > Euphorbiaceae > Cnidoscolus > Cnidoscolus chayamansa. Next base: position 3,799 of record CAOGCB010891018.1, on the reverse strand, counting down.
AACAGACCTCAGCATCAGGATCCTCATGAATTGAATTCTTGCAATCTATAATATACTAGACTTGTTTTCTCATACGTCCACTGGATTAAATACTAAATACTGATTTTAAAACGCAGTTAAAAAACTGATGTAAACTTGGAATCTTTTAATTCAATTGCTCTAAAAAATATATAGCCTGCAAATTCAAATGATCATAGGATATTGCCAATTGGTATACAGAGTGTAAAGCTGAAAGCTCCCTCGTCCTGTTAACACCTTTCTCAGTAGCAAGCTCTCAAGAAAACTTTCCTGGAAACCACCTAATCATTCCATACTATGGCTAGCTATGTTAAACCAAATATCGCTTTTTTAAAATAACAAAGAAAAAAAAACTAAGATTAAAGAAAAAAAAAATTCAATGCAACACTGTTAGATTTGGGCTGTGGATACTGGAATCTGGTGTTGAAATCAGAAGGAAACTGTAGTAATCTAATTACAGAAATCACAAGAGGATAGTAATTATCATCATATTCATAATCCCATCGAAATTCATTCCGTCGAGAGACATTATTATGTGTGAGGTTATAGTTAACCAAATTCAATTGCTGGTTTTATGATTTCAAGTTGCAGAGATGTGTAGCTGTTGCTAAATCAATCTATACGTTCAATATTCAAATACAATCAACCCACTCGCTGCACTAAGATAAAGCTGTTGAAGTATCAAAAGATTTCTTCCTAACAAGAAGGCAAGTGATGTTTGAAGGATTAGCTTGTGCGTTGTCAGGACTGCAGAGCACAAAATCAGGCCTGTGAAGTGCAAGATTCGTACTATCCTTCCCCATGACCAGCGCAGTTGCATCTAGCAGAACATGCCATGAGTTTCTATGAGCTTCTGACACCCAGTGCATTGAGTAGCGAGTCCCATTCACATCAGCTGGATAAGAGAATAAACCCTTTGGGCTGTGCTTGCACTTCCTCCTGAAATACTGGCTAAGCTGTGATCCTTTGATCCTTAAATCCAACCAAGTCTCTGGTGCCAATATTACTTTTGATTCCTTGTAAGTTGCAAACTCCCTTATGTAATCCATTTCTTCTGCAATAATGGACATGTAGAAGTTTCCTCTGAAAAAAGGATAGCACTCTCCAACTAACATCATCGCGTCCTTGTAGTTCGGAGTGAAGAGAACAAGATACTCATTGTCAGGTAATCCACAGTGCTTCAAAACTTTGTTTTGGGCTTGGATTTCAGGTATTGAGATGAAGCTCCCTGGAAATGAGGATTTCTTGGTGAGGATATCAAGAAGCCTTGATGGCTCCAACTGGGTTCTATCCAAATCTGGGAGATTGCCTCCATGTGATGGTGAGAAGGCCTCTCTGAAACTGCTCCTAGGCGATTTTCTTTTGTCATCAGGTGCAGCCTCTTCATTGATACAGAGAGTGGAGAGATCTATCTTTTCTCCAACAACAAGACCAGCATACTGGGGGTACTTTGCCAACACATATTGCTCAACATATTGCATTTCTGATGGAGTGATCGGACCTGACCATCTGATGTCAAGGCCGCGAATTGTTGATATGGCTTCTGCTACAATATGTGCAGGAATTACTGTATGTGCTTTCTGTTAAGTCCCAAATTTAGTAAAAAGATAACAACTTTAGTTAGATTCCTATAAATTCACAACATTGTAGAGAAGGGTTGTCTTAAAATTTTACCTTCACAACCATGCTGCTTGGTCTGCCACTATCTGTAGAGGGTTTGGCTATAGATGCAAAAAGGGATTTTTTGTGCTGTCCTTCCATCATGGCCTGAATAGTTTCAGCAATTCAATTAGATCTCTAAGTATTATGTAACCGAATGACATCGTATTGAGTTAAAGTTGCTAACCTTTGATCCTGCATGTGAGGCATTCTCTTCTTTGGAGTTGGTCCCCATGGAATCTGTTTTTACCACCACTGTTATGGACAGGAAAAGGAACTCTGGCAGACCTGTCCTGCTGTTATATGTCAAGAAATGTTAAGAAACAAATACAGATGATGGAAGGGGCCAACAAGCCAAGCTTGTGAAAACATCTGATGACAAATGAAACATGTATAGGAGAATTCAAGAAACTAGAATTCTAGAAAGGGAAAGAAATTGGAAATTTGGAGGAAGAAATGAATGCAGGTTTGAAGGGAAGACCCGGCCAGACTGAACAAAACATTTCTTGTTGAGAAGTTGGATCTGGGTGTGGGGTACTAATTAAACAAATTAAGAAAAAATAAGGAAATAACTATAAAGAAAGGCATGCTGACAATGATAATATAGCAATACTATAAAACTTGGAACCATAAACTATTGTTTGATTTGTTAGTATAACCACGGTTAGCTTGATTCTGATTATGATTGGTTAGAGAATCTGGAATAAACCTTGATTATACCATTCGTTTGGCTTACGTCCTGACCTCTATCAATCTGTGTCATGAACCGATGAATGGGAAAGGGTTGAGTTCATAGATGAAAGCGACCATTTAAGGACCTGCTTAACAAGGTAGACTTATTTAATTGGTGATGTTTGATTTTTATATGCCTTGGTGGGACAGGGACAGCTTTTAATCTTCTAGAGGGACTTGGCTAGTTGGCTTTGAGTCAAACCAGTTGGAATATTTGCTAGCCAAAGAAGAGTGGCTTTCTTAGCAATTTCATGGAGCATGGATTTCAATAGAATTAAGCACCAACATACAATTTGGAAATGTTAATTCAAGGGAAAACACAGAGGGAAGATGAAAGAGTTGCATCATGATGGACTGAGATACAAATTGTTGCTGTTGCTGTTAGTGTTCAAGGCCATTTAGAAGTGTTTTTTAGCATAATTCATCTATAATCTTTTTCAAAGAAATGACATTTGTTAATTTCTGGTTATTAGATAACCAAACTCAGATCCTCCTGATCTGCAGACATGCGTATGATCTGTTACTGAAGAAAGCTAAGAATTAGTCAAATAAGCTGCTGCTACTGTAATATTGAAGAATTTCTTTGTAATCAGAAGACAAGTGATATTCTAAGCTTGACTTTGAACATGTGGATTTTCAAGACTGCACAGCACAAGATCAGCTCGCAAGTTCCCGAGATTCAATTGATCCTTCCCGTCAAAATACCAGTTGCATCTTCAGAAAAGCAGTGTAATGGGTATCTAGCACCCTTCGCCTCAGGAGAATAACCTCTAGGCTGTGGTTGAACTTCCTCCTGAACACTGTCCAGGCTGTGATCCTTTGATCCTCAAATCCAAACCAACTCTCCGGTGCCAAGATCACTTTTGATTCCTACTGACTAGCAAATTCATGTATGTAATCCATTTCATTAGCAGCAATGGGCACGTACGTGGAAGTTTCCTCCGCAGAAAGGATAGCTCTCACCAACTAATATCATTGCGGACTTGTAGTTGTGTGTGAAGTGAGCAAGATAGTAACCATCAGGTAATCCACAGTGCTTCAAATTTGGCATTGAGCTTGGGTTTCAGATATTCAGATGAAACTCCCTGGGAATGTTGATATCTAGCAGCCTTGATGGCTTAACTTGGATACAAGAAGAAGGTGGAGACAATCTGAGATGAAAATATCTGTTCAGAAATGTTGCAGACTACCCACCAAACATGTCTTGCTACGAAGTCCTACTAATGTCTGCATTAAACATTTAACAAACGATAAATGCGCAGAAAAGATGATGGAATTTAGACTCTGTGCTTGTGAAAAGTGAAAACCTCTAATAATTACCATAACATATACATGAAAGAGGTATTACAGAAACAGAAGTGACCATTAGAAAAAGCAACACATAGGACAT
>CAOGCB010890530.1:0-20570 GCA_948266635.1 Cnidoscolus chayamansa | reverse complement strand
CTAAGTGGGTTAGAATCATGTTATCACCTGCGTAATGATTGACGTAAACCAATCAACCAAGACAAATCTTTTACTTTTTTTCTACTTTTTTATATACCAAAAAAAGTCTGAAAATTTTAGCTATCAGCTGCTGTGGATGATTGATGAATCTCTTGCGTTAGTTTTCAAATTAATACACATGTTCTTTAAATTATCCCACCATAATAATGATATGAATGGAACTTCATGTTCTTTAAATATCTACATTTAATTAATTCATTAACTTATCTTTTGGTTTGAGCAGGAAGGGAAGCTGATTAATGATGATGAGGAAGGAAGAAAGTTTTTCATTCTTACAAAAACAAACAGATTCTTGAAAATGATTTAATTTTTCTTTTTGTACTATCTGTTGTGCAATAGAACATTATCAAAGTTCTTAACTACTGTTTCTTAACTACTGTATTGGTTTGGAAAAAGACTTTAGCTTGGATCTGACTCTTTGAAAATGTCCCAAGTGCCCCAATGCTTCCTCCATCAACATAGACAAAAACGGGGATGAGCAGAAATGATAAGAAATAGAGAAGGTTAAGAACCTCCACCCATGAAATTTATTGCTTTCCCAGTTTAATAATGCAAGTGATGGTTGCCATATATAATCACAGATATGAATATATATATATAATGATTTGGGCAAATCTTCTATCTTACATCCTCATCCATTACAAGGCCAAACCCTTCGGGTAAAGTGCAGAAGCTATCAAAATTAACCAGCTCTTAAACAAATTACTCTATAATATCCCATCCTCTCTTATCTCTATCTGCAGGTAAGAGGGGGAAAAAAACTAAAAATAAAGAGAAAGCACTCAGTCTTCGGTCATACGATTGATCATTCTCAACTGTTAATCAGCAAAGAATGGAAAAACTGAAAAGTGACATTATGTTATAGCAAGATTTGGGTTTTGATGAGAACTCTGAAAGCATTGGCAGAGTATCAAGAACAGCTGTTTCAAGCATTTTTAATTTCTCATTTCTCTACCCCATCTGATACCATCTCTTGGTATCGGCAATCTGGACTGCAGAAGGCCTTTTCACCTCTGCATAATTACAAAGAAAAGAAGTTAGTCCAAGAAGAAGTGCAGTTTTAACATATCAAGTCACTCCATAGTTGTCGGCAAAATGGAAGTGACATCTTTGAAATCTTGAAAAAACTACTGGTGAATGCTTGGTCTAACTAATTGAACCCAGTAATGTCATCAAATAAGAGAGGAAGAGCCCAACCTGTAAATGAAAATATCATTTTTCTGTTCCAGATTCTTCTTGCAAGTGGGACAGAAGCTGAGGGCAGCGTTAGACATATCTGATAAAGAACAATAATTCTCCAAAACACAGCTGTCAAATATATGGGTTGTTTTTGGATTAGGTCCATATGATATCACACATGTATAGTCCTCAGAGAGCTCTATCTCACTCATAGGTATACATCCTGTGAGCATCCGAGGAGAAGAGTTTGTTTGGATTCCAGAATTTGTAGCCCCAGATGGTGATAATTGACAATTTCTAGTTTTAATTCCAAAATCAACTGGGGATTTGGGTAATTCAGTTGGAGCAAGCATAAAATTTGCAGGTGGAGGGATTTGGACTCTAAGACTGGTTCGAAAAAAGACTATTCTATTACTGGGTTTAGAGAAAGTATTACTGTTCTTTTCACAGAGTTCATCAATTAGTGCAACACCAATGCCTTTGGATTCTAATTTGTCCCATGAGTGTTGATTCTCTGAGAAAACTCCTGGGGATTTGTATTGGTTCATGTCATACCAAAAGGGGTTTTCTAAGGGAGAGAAAGACTTGGTGGAATCAAGAACTGAGGTAACCATAGCCTCAGCTTCAGAAAGACCCTTCAATGAAAAAGCTTTGAACCTTGGAGAAGCAAAGAAAGATGGTGGTTTTGTATGATTCTGCATTGGAGGAGATTGAGAGCTGTGGTCAGTCATTAAAGCTTGCTTGCTCGTTACAGCTCTAGATCTATTCCTCAGCATAACTTCCTATGTACTAGATAATTCTCAGCACCACAAAATCACTGTATGCTCAAGAAGAAGAAGAAGAAGAAGAAGAAGAATGAGTTGCAGATTGAACAAAAACAAAATGAAGAGCAATAGATGCATGTGTAAGCTCACCTGAAATGTGTATAGTTAAGACTATCCAAGCGATCACCGTAAATTGTTGCCAGTGATTGTCACAACCCATAAGAGCCACCTTTGCAGGTTTCGAAGTAGAACACTAGATCCATGCCCAGGAACCGTAAATTTCAAATTAAAAACAAAACGCCACACAGACGCTCACACACTGAGGAATTGAAATGCCAGCTAAATTTCTGTAGCCTCCATGGCTGGTCCCTAAGAAGAAAAACTGGGTTGTCCTATCTATATCCGTGTCTCTTGTATTACAATTTTCTTTTAAACCATCAACAAGAACGAGAATCAATTCCCATCAAAGAGACACACGAGCAAGGCAAACGATCGGAAGGCAATATGAAGAAAAGCACTCGCATTTAGAGAAAAAAAGAAGCAAGAAAGATCTACATGGACAAGAAAGGCTGAAATGGTAATGACTTGCAATCCCACGTAAAAAGGGAAAGAGGGTAGTTTCTGTTTTAGTGGGTTTTCGTTCTTGGAATGCTATGCTATCAGTTTCAGTCTGTAACTAAACACTTTATTCATCTCAGGCATGAACAAATGACAGGAATTTGGTAAGAGGAAGAAAGAAAGAGAGAGAAACGGAGAAGGATGAAAACTTATGACATCAAATGCTAATTCGTCTTTACCTTTTTTATTTTTATTTTTATCTAATTATTGCATTTATTTTTAAATGCACAATCCATTTCTATTATATTTCCTATTTCATATCACACTAATTTTCAATAGAATATTATATATATTTCTACACAGATATTTTTTTTTATATAAAATAAATAAATAGATTTTAATAAATACAGTGTTATATTCATTAAAAAGAGTTTCAAATTATATATATTTTTTATGATAAAAATATAAATATTAAAATTAAAATATTATAAATAACCCAACAAGTCACATCTGCACAGGTGGGGACGTACAAATAAATGAATTTTATTTATTGACAAGGAAAAGACAAAATATAAACTGTAATTGATTGATAATAATAGAAGAGAATTTTCAGTTTAGCTATGAAATTTTAGTAAGAGCCATACTTTTGTTATTAATAATAGTTTAATTTATTTTTATAAAAAAAATACAGTAAAAATTAAATATTAATTATTAATTATTAAAATAACAGAAATCAGCAGAATATTTAGCTAATGTTCAAGAAAATAAAATGGTAATAAATTGATTTTGAGTTAATAAATTGATTTGATTTCAGCTCATTATTTTTTTAATTAAAATATTATATATTTTTATTTTAAATAAATAAACAAATAATACATATATTGATATATTGTTATATACGATTATTTAATCAATCAGAAAAGTTATATATATATATAAAAAAAAAAGAATACATCTAAATTTTCTAATTATAAATAAAAAAACGTAAATAATTGAATTAGAAAAAGGGAAAATTGATTCCGTAAAAGAACAGATGTGGGAATAGGGCATCAAATCTATTTCACACCCAATCTTTCAGAAGTAGACTTCTCATATCCCTTAAAAGCATCAAATTCAATCCCTAAATTTTGCAAAGATGCTTCTTGTTTTAGTGGATATGTATCAGGACTTACCTTCAAGAAATTCTCCTTTTCTCTTTTTTTTTTCCCCTTTCTATCTGCTTCATTATGAAACTCATTTATCTTTAACACCAAAAGCTCAGCCGTATCCATATGGTGGTGTTCCTATGGATATCCATGCAGGCACCAATTACTTGGAGTGTGGGGTTTGAGTACCATGTGGCAATACCCAATTGGGAAATGGATAATTGAGGGGCTAATTGATTGTCCTCTTTTTGTCTATGTTTTAAATCATAAATGACCCCACCATCTCCATCAACCAAGTGCACGTCTCTTTCAGTAATTCAATCAGTAAGCTGTCGGGCATATATTTTGGGTTCCTGTAATGTCAAAAAATACAATTTGTTCCTTGTGTGAGGCAACCTCAAAGGGAATATCTTCAAGCTATTCCATAATACGGGGTGCTTGGCACCAAGTTTGAAATGGCTTATGGTTTATGACCTGCAAATTGAGTTATTTAGAGTTAAAAAATCCAAATTTGCTGCTCAGAAGGCAAAAAAAAAAAAAACATACATACTTATAATGTGAAATTCATAATTAAAAAAATGCAATTGTATTACCATGTAAAACTATATACACTTACATTTTTAAACTGAATAAAATTGCAAGTAACTTGCTATAATAAGATTTAAAGGAATAGATTACAGAATTGTTAAAATAGACAAAGTTCAGCTTTTAATGCTAATAAATACCTTGTGGAAATTGGAAATGCTAATTACCTCCATTAATCCATTACCAGCATTATAGACTAAGGTCACATAGTCGTGTGATTTCAGAATCGGGGGTTTTCAGGGATTTTACCATAGACCATAGAACCGAGATTCCTGAAGCTGGCAGTGATGGCCCAAGATGAGCCCCAAGCCCGCAACCCATTGAGAACCTGCAGTTTTTTGAATTTTTACTCCCCTTCCACCAAATTGATATTGTGATATTGCTAATAGGGAATTAATAGCAGAAATTCTCAGAAATCATTTAACAAGTATCATTTCCTCGCAATTCCAACCATGAAAGCTGCAGTGATTTAGGTAGCTTCTCATGAGAGTTTATAAGTTTACTAATATTCTTGTACAATAAATAACAGATCAACCTAAGGAACTACAAAAATACCTTAAGCTCAAATGCCTGTAATCCATGAATCAGCCCACAGAATGATTTGTTACAACTGTTGAATCTGTTACTCTTTGATTTTCCTATCATTTCTACTTCTCTTTCTAAATTCTCTCTTCTCCATTGAATACTGCTTCTTAATTAACAAATTGCACATTGCTGTTTTCACAGCTTCTGCAGCTGCTAAAAAAACATTTTCATCCATCAACACACTTCCCTGCAACTTCTCTAGTAGTTTCTCTGCTCCAGGTAGTTCATCGTCTCCGAACACAGCTAGCTCATGGCCAGCAGAATCAGGATTGCTTTTCTTAAAACCAGAAAGAACCCTCACTCGAGCCAAAGAATTGCAATCAGAACCACTCAATTTTGAGACACCAGTTACCATCCATAGTAATTCTGCAGAAGAGCTACTTCCCAAGCTCGTAGGAATGAAACTCTCCCCCATAATAGGAACCACCTGCAAGAGTCACATCAGCAGGAAATAGAAAAAACTTATGTGATATACTTCATATAGTTCAGAATTTAATAGTCAGATTCTGCCAAATAATTTTTTTCAAATTGATTTCAGACGGACATGAATGCAAATATTAAGCAAATGTCTCTTACGGAATTAATAATTTGATAACTAACAAATAGAACCAATTCAGCTGTAGGGATGGCAAAAAAGATAAGGCCGAACTGGACAAAGGAATCAATGATATCCACTGAGATGACCACTCTTAACACCCAAACGATAATTGAAGTTTTAGGGCTTAGAATATATTTTTTTGCTAATAGTACATTAATGCCTCTTATCATTTCTATAAAAGAAATAACATCATACTTGTTAGGATAAGCCCAATTAGTATAAATTTATTAGGAATTGGCATTCAATCACAAATTCACAATTGGGATTTAGGTGTATCAATTCCTGTTGCCCCCTTTTGATTTGAGGTCTCAGAGTTCTATCCTCAATGATGTACATTTCATTTCAAAATTTTTAATTTATTTCATGTGGTTTCTTCTGGTTCTGCCACACCTACCAGAAATGAACTGGCCTACCATTTCAATACTTGATGACCAGCCTGACCAGTTCAGCTTTCTATCAGACAGTTTGACTGGTTCTTAGAGGTTCTCTTCTCCAGTTCAACAATAAACAGAACCAAGAACCCGTCAGGTTTCTAAGCTTTCCAGTAGAACCAGCCTATCAGTCTTGAGTTTTAAAACATCAGTTAGTAACTTAGGATCCTTACCTTGATGACATTGAGAGTTCGGGAAGAAAGGTCACACCGTAACAGCATTATTCCTTGCAAGCTAACATTGAACATGTTAGTTTAATATATTGAATCAACAGACTTAAATTTCAATAATGAAAAAGGATTAGAAACAAATGCAGCTAAGAAACTTACCTTTGGATGGCCACTGCAATGAGATCACCATCTGGAATTGTGCGCAGGTCGGAGACAGTACAACAGCCTTCATCACTTCTGTTGGATTCTAGAAGTCCTGACTTCATTAAGTCAAAATAAAACAAGTAAATAGCCAACCACTAGTGAAGGCAGCGAAACAGGAGCTCCTAGTTTCTAAAACCCCAACCAGTTGTACATTTTTCCCTTCATTTATTAGAGAGCATAAAATGATATAAGCCTCAATGAAAGTTCTGAATATGATAGTATCACCAACCATGCTTAAGTTTTTATACAAACAAACACTCACCCCCTAATGGCTACAAGCAAACAAACTGACCACTTATTTCAACTTAAATAATGCAAAAATAATTAAAGAACCCAACCCATTTTAATATTGATGTGGATGACATGGTAACTTTGTGAGGGTAAATTTATTCTTTCAGTTCATGTCTTGAATCGATCTACTATTGCAAGTAATGATACTTATAAGCTGTGGGGAGATATTAATGAAACCATCAGGTACCTCAGGGCAAATCCTATGACAAAAGACATACCTTAGCACTGACTTCACAGGTATCAAGAAGCGACCCAGATGTAATATCCCACAAGCGAACCTGCATAGATAATGCCACTCCATGATTAATCAACACTTTGCACATTAATAAATGGAGGCATCTAATTTAGATCAAACTGAGTTGCTATCTCGTGAATGCTCACTGTAGAATCACCGCTGCCAGAAACAAGAAACCCTTGGGGATAATCCACCGTGCAAATAAAGGCAAGGCAGGAGACAAACCTGTCAATCGATTCATGAAAAGGGACACACTTCAATTTCGCTAGAGAGAAAAATGGAATGTAATAGCAAAAGGCTACCTGCAATATTCAAATATAGTTAGCTAAAAAGAAACTGGCAAGCAAGATCCAGGTTCCACCCTGCAATACTTCATTAATTTCGATCTTCAATTCATGTTCCAATACAACAATTATCCATGAAAAAATACAATCATAAAAACTCACTCACTCTGTATGACCCAGGCAAAAGCTTTGTATCTCATGAGCTCCATCCAAGGGCTTCTTTGGAAACACAGTAACCTGTCATGAGATAATATGATGTTAACAGGTAGAAAAGCAAGACAGATACTTGTCCTGTTAATTGGTAATGAAAGTTTTAACTGACACGAATCTTAGAGTCACGATCTGCACTAACGATAAATCGTCCATCTGGTGAAAATTCCTAAAATATTAATCAGGGATCAGCTTGCTGATGAAATAACCCAATTTCAAAGCTACATGACTGAAAGGGTGAAAGATCTATAACTGAGAATAACTCACCAGGCTAGTAATGATGCTGCAATAATGAGCAAGCAAAGGTGCTACCTTTCTATCAACTAAAGATTCATTTCCATCAAGCTCATGCAGATCCACAACCCAAACAACTCCAAACTTATCAGCAAAGCAAACATACAAACCATCGTTGCTGATAGCAACTGCACTCACTCTTTTATCTGTGCAACTGTTTCATTTACAACCATCAGGGACATTTTAACCAAAAAATGATTTCAAAGTTTCAATGCATAGAATGAGAAATAATGTCAAAGAGCATCAACACAGATTGTGAAAGGCACAATGAACTCCATTTAGGAAACATTCATCGACAAAGTTTAGCACAAGTAGCATTTCCTGTGCAACTTTGAGATTATGGTGGATGCGTCAAACTTAATAAAGGACAAATCTGATAGGAATTTAAGAAAAAAATAAAGCATTTCCATAGAACGAACCTGAGTGCACACTATTAGAACAACAATTAAGTACAACTTGGATTAGAAGGACTCACACGGAACTAATGCAGCGCCAGGAGTCGGTGGACCATATCTTGACAAGCTTATCATCAGCGGCTGATACAAGAAGCTTCCCATTTGGACTATAGCGAATAGCTCTTATTGAATCTGTATGGAAAGGCTGAGCAGAATCATCCACCAAAGATACTCCACAAAACCCTCTACATGAACCCATACAACAAGGCAAAACGAGTCGTCCAAATTACATTTAAAATCTTCGCAGTTCGAACAGGTAGGACAAACGAATGACAATAGGAAGAGAAATGAAAGATTGCTAACCGGAGGTCGAAGATGCGGAGGTCCGATCCAACTGCGACTGTGACAGAATCGTGGGTCGGATGAACACTAATCAAGGCCGGGGCCACCTCAATGTCTCTGTTGTTATCTCCTGCTTCAATTTGAGATTCATCCATGTTGGAGCGCCAATGAAGGAAAGGTTGGTTACCAGGTGTTAGGGTTTTTGTGGGTCGTGAAGATGATGAGTAGGGTTTAGCATGCGGCCTTTTCGTGGCACGTTATTGACTTGAATATGTGGCGGGCCTACAGCCCGATGCTGAGGAAGCCCAACGAGCTGACACCAATTATAGCTGTGTGTTTGATGAAATGTTTTTATATTCTCGTGTAAAACATTACATGATGATAGATGTCACATGGCCACCTTTGACACAACCAATTTCCTTGAAAGAAGCTTCAATGCTTTTACATGCAAGCTAAATCGTACGAATTGATGTTTGATTGAATTATGATTAAGTATGAAGCTCTCTTTAATTAAATAGTGGAACATAAACACAACTAATTTGGCCTGCTCTGCAGTGATGAATTTGGTCGACAAGCAATTTTATTTGTTCACTTCAAAAAAATGGGTGAAATGATTCCTCTTTCATATTTTACTGGTTGGTTAAACCTCTTCAAGACCTTCGGTGTAGCACTAAAGGAAGTTTCTCAACTCAAAACACCTACATCCGCCACTTCAGGATGAAGGCTCAAAAGGCAAAAGCCTAAGAGAAAATTTACATTCCTTTTTTTGTCCCCAAATAGGAGGGAAATCAATGCCTTGACAAGAGCATAATTTTCATAATAAAACAACTAATGGGAAACCTATATTCTCAGCAGCGTACATCCAAGAATTGCACCACGGCACCTTGTCATTGGAGCAGCTTGTCGCCAACTTGGTCTCTCACCTGCAACTGTCAAGATATCAACATCAGACATTGGCTTGATATCCCAATTCCATCTGTCCGGACCAATCACCCCTCCAATCACATAAATGTCATCTCCCAGCCCAGTCATTGCAAATCCAATCCTCCTCCGAAATTCAGAAGCAGAAACCACCACTTTCCTCATTTTTCCTTCCTGCTTGCAAATTAGTCCATGGCTCATCACATACAACGCTCCATGAACAACTGCCATTGGACCTTGGAGCCAACCGTAATCCTCAACGATCCATCCAGATCCTATACTGTCCAATACTTGCACTGTTGATAAGCCCTTGTGCAAGACGTGCACCTTCCCCCCTATAACTACTCCAGAACATGCTGAATTGTGACTCCGATGGAGATCTGGTATAGGCATCCACACATCTTTCTCTGGATCATACATCTCTGCTTGAGATATTGATTTTCGGCAGCTGGTGAAACCACCTGCAACAATTATCTTTCCTTTCAAAACACAGCATGCAAACATTGCGCGGGGCACAAGCATGGATGCACGTGGAGTCCACTGTCGTAACACAGGGTCATATGACCACATTTCATTGCTTGCAAAGCTTCCATCCTGATCACCAGTCAATGGGTCTACCGCATCACTACCACCGCCAAGCACGTACAGTTTTCCAGCAGTAGAGACAACGCCAAAGTGAGAAAGGTGCCTGATTTTTGAGGGCAGAACAGGAAGAGTAATCCAAAGGTCTCGAAGAGGATCATAAAGCTGCCACAAATTCTCAGGATCAAATGCGCACACACATAGCAGATCTTCTGCTGAACCAACTTCCTGTCGAGCTTTAAACAACTCAGGACTATGAATAGCAGCCCGCCATGAACGAGAAACAAGCTCTAACTTGGGATGGAGATAAAAGGGAACTCGTGCAATGCACCTGATAGCAATGGCATCTGGAAGACCTTCAATCAGTTCAGACATACTAATCACTGTTTCTTTCACCTAGTCCCAAATTATTCCTCGCTGGTAAAATTTTGTTGCTATGCTGAACAAAGTATTTGCATCGGCTATCTGACATAAGAGAATCAATTAGCATGGATAGGTGAAAACCAAGCCATAGACTATGAATTTCAAAGGCAACGTACTTATAAAGGTGCATCTGAATTTTGATAATATAAAAACTATTATCTTTGGGTTTAGATGTCAATGAAACATTTGAAAAAGAAAATAATCCTTGAAACATCCAATAACCATAACTCCAACCTGCAAACTGGTCATCATAGACTGTCACAAAAGGAATTATGACTATACGAGAATATAATTATCCCATTTTACTCCATCTATAATCAGACTTCTCTATTTACTTTTGACACTCTAGGTAAATCTGATCAACTGAAAATCTCAGCTGCAAAAAAAAAAAAAAAAAAAAAAAGGAGTTCAACATCTTTTAGACAACTGAAAACAGTTGGAACAGAAAGGGACAAATGAAAATGGCAAAAATAATTGAAATCCCTATCAATTTTATTGACACCTCACTTTTTTAATGCTCAAAGTTCAAACTGCCAAAATTAACAATGTTTTTGTCTCTTCATGTCAATTCCCGATTGAATGATGGTGAAGTTGATTGGATAGAGTATTGAAGCCTAACTTCAACAATATCAAGTATTTAGCTTTTATCATTCAGAAGAACAAAATAATAAATGAAGATGTAACCCAGAGGATCAGATCAAGACAAATGAAATGGAAGAGCACAATATGCCCATGAGATAAATGTGGATGTTAAGATAAAGTTAGCAGTAGAATGAGAAAAAAAAAATGTAGAGACCTAAAATGGTGTGAAGGGAAGTAGTGTCAAGATATTTACAATTTTGGATATTAATGTGAAATTAGTTTCAAACAAAGATGAATGACGAAAAAAGATCCATATAGCAAACTGACCCAATTTATATGAAGGTCTTTTTGAAACTACCGAACTTAAAAGACCAACAAAGTATAGAGACAAAAAGGCCTTCTTTTACTTTCTTAAAATCGACCCATTTTTTATGAGGGCCTTTTTTAAAGTACCTAACTTAAAAGACCAGCAAAGTATAGAGAGAAAAAGGCCTTTTTCGACTTTCTTAAAACTAGCTTCCTTGTTTTAGGGATAGGAACTTTGAGCAAAATCAACTTGTCACTGTTCTTATAAACATTATATAGCCTGTTAAGTATTAGGTAAAGTTGTGATATTCATGATAAAAAAATGATACCTACAGCTGATAGTTTTACATGTAAAACCAGTATCTAGCATATCATATCCACATTGGCTATGGTACTTCATGGAGATACTGGAATCATTCTGAAAAAAATGAAAACATTTCTAAAACTTCATCAATCTTGATTATATTATATACTCTTTTTGATCCCAACATACACCTACATGCTTGCATTTTAATAACAGAAAGTCAAAACCATTCCCAAGCACCATAAATTTACTAATTCTTAACCAGTGTTCATTTGTTATCAATTATCATTAGTTTGCTTTAGACTTGCTAGAAGTGCTTATAATATTACTGTATTAGGATCACATAAATGTATTACTCCATATGATTTTTCACAGAATAAACTAAACAATGAAAACCCCTGCCACAAAAAAAAAATTGTCAAAATAACAACTGTATAAATAGGACAGAGAGTGCTATCATAGTGATATTGAGATGGCTACGGTCATATGCAACTGGCATTAGTAGGATAAAACAGACACTTATCTGCAATGACATACTAAAATGTACCACAATCAATATTTTAAAACAGCTTTATCAAAAAGTCAATGAATGAATCAACCAACATCCCAAATTATGAATGTTATTCATAAGTAATAACACAAGAAATACAAAAATAAAAGTGCTTAAACACTAACACTATATAATCCTCATGATCCAAACTTGACAATGTTCAGACATTGAAAATTTCTATGAATGTTACTTTTCTAACCTCATCAACACCATCAAATTTCCAGATAAAAATCAGTTTTTCTCAATATCTTCTGAGCTACCAAAAGTTCTCCAACTACAAAAGACAGTAGGCATTTAGTCTACCAATGCAAGACAGAAGGAAAAGAAGGGCGTTTTCTTGAGATGGGGTTGGGGAAGAAGACTACACAAATGAAAGAAAACTAGAAAGAATGAGAAAAAAAGGCAGCAAAGCAGCATGAATCCAAGTGTCCGAGTATTACCATCTTTCAGGATTCAAATCCAATCTTAGTTCACAGAGTTACATTGAGATGAACAGTCTGTAGGCAATTTCTAAATAAGAATGTAACTACATGAGAGCTTCAATCCAAGCAAAATTGGCTTTCAAATTTCAATGAAGTGTTTAAACCCCTTAATTCCACTTCATAAATTTTATAAAATCTAGTGTCAACTAAATTTCTAGTGTAAGCCCAAACAACAATTTCATCCAACAGAAACACAGATATCGAAGTGCAAAACCACAGGAACGCCTAACCATCTTTCTACCAAAGTACAAATAGCCCAACTGCAGAAAGCAACAGCCTAATTACATAACTGCACATAAATATACATTGTGATTTCACAAACTGACGCATGAATTATTTTAGGCCTCTTAATTTTCCCTAGAGATTGAATGCATATCTCCTCATATGCAACAGCCTGAAATTCAACAACTAAGATATAAGAGTTGAGATTTGCCATATATTCCTAAGCAGATTCATGAGCATAAGCAAGTGCATTAATCATAAAAATTCCACATACAACTTTAGCAAAAATAATATCTTGAGCATTTGAGGTAACAACATCACCTGGGACAATCCAGCGTGCAACACTGCAAATCTCATATTCATAGATGTGTACATCAAGATCAAATTATGTTTTAAAGCCTTGAAAAATAACCTCATAAAAGTGGCTGGAGAAAGCCAAAAACCCCACGCCTTAAACGCTTCAGCGTCTAACACATGCAAATCATAATCAAAACTCCTAAATTTCAAGTAAATCCACAAGCATTTTTAAATATTCAACGGAAAAGCAAAGTCCTTTCAATCCACAACAAAATCAAACATCAGAGCACCAAATTGGAATCAGATTACTGAGACTCAATCGCAGGAACGAACAACACGACAACAAAAGTAAAAAAAAAAAAAGAAATCAAAACTTCAGTTTTAAACTTCCAACACAAAACCCACTTCGAATTCAGCAAAAGAAATAATAGGAATTGAATAAATTCACAATCAAATCAAAATTGGAAGCAACTGGACATCAAAATTTGTGAAAGAAGTCTACGACATCTGCCATAAACAGGGAAACGAGAGATGGTTTACCTTGAAAGCAATAAAATTGGAGGGGCTGTATGGTTTTGATGGATAGAGGTAAACAGAGGAAGGGAGTAGCGTAAGATGGCCTGCGAGAGAGTATTCAAAGAGAGCTAAATGCTGAAGAAAAGGGCAGAGTTAGAATAACAAAGGTTATAAATATAATAAGAGGTTTGTTGGTATTATGAATTTTTAAGCGTTAAATAAGTGTGACAATGTAATCCCTAAAACAGAGCAACGCGCAAATTAGGATGTTCCTGATCCTGGCCTTTCTCACTCTTCACCGCAATGGCAATTTCGTTAATTAGGTCTCCATCGACACGAGGTTCAAAACCACCTTGAATCCTTTCCTTCAGATCTTCTCCACTGACTTCAATTAAAAGTTATACCTATGAGTATTTTAATAAATATAAAATGAAATTATTAATTTGTTTTAATTGGTTCACATTTATAATTTTTATAAAATATATATATATATATATATTATCAAGATTTTATTTTATTACAATTTAATGGCATAGACAGAAAAATCGCAAGTCTGCTCTGGTTTTGTAAATTTTCAAAGAGAACTTCAAAAATGCCATCATGTCACAAGGAAGGTTCTGTCTAAAGTAAATTTCCCTTTGACCGCCATCCGATCTTCCTTCTCTGTAACTTCATCTCATTGATTGGTCAAACGCTTTCCTGTTCATACTTTTGCAAATACTTAGCTTGATGAGTACTTGTCTTGAAATTAAATAGTATTTCATACGTCCCAGAAAGATAAGTTAGTTTCTTATTTCTTGCAACAATCTTACAAATGATACATGGGAAAATTACAAAGTGTCATATGAGAAAGCTTAGGATCTAACAAAAATACATGAAGCAATGAAAATGATGAATATGGTGAGATGAAGTTGAATTCTGGTGAGGTTTCCAGCCGAAGTGCGACCTGCTGTTGGGACTGTCTTAGAACCGCCTCCTGGATGGAATATGATCATCAGGACAGAATGTTAAGTTTCAGAAACAGAACATAACTAGTTTCCATTTTGTTAATGTCAGAACATTTAAATGTTTTTGGGGAAGGTATGCAAATGGGATTTGCGAACTTGAAATTTGTATTCAGCCTGAAGTGTAATATTTCAAACCTGCAGGAATGCTTGGTACTGATGGTGTATCTGGAGTTTCAGGTGTATCATCTGAAGAATCTGCTGGAGAACTTGCTGGCGAACTTACTGGTGAGGCTGATGGACCATTATTAGCAGCTGGTTGAGAGATAACCGAGTCAAATCAACATAGATATGTTAGAATTCTTGCCATAAACTGTAACATGTAGTTAAAGAAATCAACATACCATTGCACTGGCTAACTGGTGGTGTTTGCACATTACAAGCCCCAGGGAGTGATAGAGCTTGAGTTTGGTTAATGGTAAGGCCCAGTGACGAGCCACCACCATTCAGCAGTGAACAGAGGCATTGTGGCTGAGATTGAACAACAGTACCAAGCTGGGAGCAGCAGGAAGGTGATGGAGTTGAGGAATTTCCTGTGACATAGTTGAGGCATGGGGCTAAGCCCACTAAGGCAGTGGTGCAGCCTAATTGAGCAGTGGCTCCAGGGCAAAGCATCATCACAAGGAACAAAAGTGCACACAGCTCAAGCCCTTTTGAAGCCATATGGATTTTAAGGAAGTTATGGCAATAAAGAAGGCCAGAGATATTGTTAGGAACCAAGCAAAGGAGTAGGATTTATAGAGGAAGATGATCTATTAGTTATGTTCAGATGACCAACTTAACTAAACTGAGGTATATGGTGTGGAAATATTGCAGAGAAGTTCAACCATTATTGCTACTTGGAATATAAAAAATATATATAGATATATATATTCAACATGGTCTAGCTTGTTTGTTTTAACAACCCATCAATTTATGATATACGCAATGGATGTGGTTGAACTTAGGATTGTTTGATCTGATTTGATGTCTGCAATTTTTCATATTTCTGATAACACTAAAGCTTTTCTTGCATTATATATTATTTATAACAAATAGCTTCAGAATAATTTAAAAAATAATAATTTTAATTGATCGTTATTATTCATCATTTTACAAAATTTTAAAAATAAATATATATTTATCTATTTAACGGTATATTTCTACTAATATGTACAAATTAAATAAAATAAATTTCATTAATAATAATAATAATAATAATAATAATTAATCTATATAATAAATATGTATATATATTTATAATTTTCAATTGTAAAAAATTAATGTCGGAACTAACAAGTTAAATAATAAATATATTCGAAGAATAAATTGCCCTTCTCTTATAGTTATACTTGCAACCTTTTTATAAAGGATTTATCAAATAAATGAAAGATTAAAAATCGCATAATATAATTATTAATAAATCATGTGAAGATGATATAAAAATTATGAGAGTAATTCATTTTACCTCTAGTCATTTTTTATTTCTTTTTACATATTTGGGTGAGATATGATTTGCTCATTGAACTTTGAAATAAAATCCGATTAATACATCCTCATGCGATATAAATTGAGTTATGTGGCGCCAACGAATATCATCAGTGAGGTTGAGGGTTCGATTTTCATATATAAAGTAAGTATTCGTTTGAAAGCATTTTATTTTTTAACGGTTCATCACCTGATTTATTATTATTATTTTGTTCTTTTAACTTAAGGAATAAGGAGGAGAAGAGGATTTGAAGAATTGGAAAATGATTTTTCACAAGAAAGGACCAAAGACATAACAATACAATCACACTCATGCTAGCTGAAGTAATTAATCGAAGATACAGGTACAATGTGAGACGAAATAATCAGACTCAATACTACGACAGGGCACAAATCAATCTCTAGAAGATTCACACTCAGAATCTGACAGCAATTGATCTTCATCGCACAATAATGAAGAAACTGAAGGGCATGAAATGAATGAAAGTAATGATAAGCTCAGAATCCGATGGCACTTGAAGCATACAAGGCAATGGAAATTATCAACAAAGTGAGCTGAAGTTGCATGCTTGTTATGCTTGCATCTGATGTGCCACCTGCTGTTGGGACTGTCTTGGATCCACTTCCTGCATCCAACCATGAAATTATCCTTCAGTTCTTGTGTAGGAAATGCAATATGGAACTTCCAAGTCTCAAATCTGGGAATTCCGGGAGTATGCAAAATCAATTGAAATTGGCTTGTGCCTGAGTAGTCTTACCTCCAGGAATGCTTGGAACTGACGGTGTATCATCTGAAGAATCTGCAGGAGGGCTCGTGGGTGAGCCTGCTGGACCATTAGCAGCTGATTGAAGATGACAAAATCACACCAATTTAGTTAAATCAATATCTTGTTAAAAACTATGACATTTAGTAAATATTACTTTTATCTTTCAACCCCACAGTTTGACGTACCATTGCACTGGCTAACTGGTGGTGTTTGCACATTACAAGCTCCTGGAAGTGATAGAGCAAGGGTTTGGTTAATGTTAACACCCACTGATGAACCACCATTATTGAGCAATGCACAGAGACACAGTGGCTGAGATCGAACAACTGTAGCAAGCTGTGAACAGCAAGAAGATGATGGGGTTGAGGAATTTCCTGTAACATAGTTGAGGCAGGGGGATAAGCCCATGATAACACTGTTGCAGCCTGATTGAGCTGTGGCTCCATGACAAAGCATCATGGCAAAGACTAAGAGCAAACTCAACTCAACCCCTTTTGAAGCCATTTGGATTGTTATAGTCTAGGCTATAACTCTTTGTTTGCAGTTTACAGAAGAGAGAAGTGTTATGATTTCTGGGATAGAGTATGGGTGAGATTTATAGTTGAAGCTAGAAAGGAAAGAGAGTGTATTAGTTGCTTTTGGATGGCCAACTTCTGGTAGAGATGGTGTAAGAATCTCAACCGTTGATGCTACTTGGAAAGGTGAGTTTCAGATCATAGACATGCAAATTCTAATTTATCTAACATGTTTGTTTTAACAACCCAAATATATAATATTTTTATCATACAAGTAGAAGTGAAGTGTCCATGTGGCAGTGTATGATTAGGTGGGTGGCCAACTTTTTGGTACTTAATTTAAGATTTTATGTTATCTTTTTTATATATTTAAATGTGTCGAGTATACCACATATGTAAGCAGACATTTACATACTATACGACTATCTCGTACTATGATTAATTACATCGAATTGATTCCTCCTGCAAATCAACGAAGAAGGGATAGAGAAAAAATTAACTAACGAATACTCAGACATGTAGCTTATATTGAGAGGTGAACCACATTAAATATTTTGTGTTTTTTTATTTTATTTATTTTTATTTGTGGGTTAGAACTGAATAATTTGCATCTTTTGCACTGACATTGTTTTGGTCTATTCAGTAGGTACGCTGGCCGTATAACGTATTCGCATACATTCAGTTTAGCCACTACATGAAGCTTACTAATGTATTTTACATATGAAAATTCTCTACTGTGTTCAACATGCCAAATTAGAATCTCAACTAAATGTAGAACAGGGCATTGAAACCCATTTGAGTTCCCTGTATCTTCTTGTCTATGTCCTGTTTATTTGTTTCTTTTGTTCTTTAATCTCAAGAACATAGAGGAGGAGAATGAAGGATTTTTTTTCCTCAAAGTAACATTTAGCAAGATCTTTTATTTATTTATTTATGGTTAATCTAATCAAACAAATAATACAATCACACTTCTGGAAGTAGAATCAAGAATCATCTTTAACAAACTAGCACCAAAATTGGATTGAAGATTCATAATCAACACTACATCAAGCCACAAATAGCACTGCAACATTCAGATTCAGAATTTGGCGACAGTTGAACCACACCACAAAATGAAGAAAGCGAAGAGCATGAAATGAAGCGGTGCTTTGATGATACTTGCATCAGATGTTGCATCTGTTGATGGGACTGTTTTGGACCCAGTTCCTGCATTTACCAAAGAAATATCCTCAAAAATTCATTTATTTGGAGAAAGTATTACCAACCTTTCCTGCAGGAATCTCCTATTTGGCGACTTATTACATATAATATATAATACCTGAAGAGGAAGGAACCTCTGATTCTGATGGAGTAAGTGCAGGCTCAGGTGTTTCGTTAGATGAGTCTGCGGGAGAAGCTGCGGGTGGAATTGCAGAGGAGGTTGGTGGAGTTGCTAAAGTTGTTGGCGGAGCTGCTAAAGTTGTTGGCGGAGCTGCTGAAGTAGTAGGAGCAGTAGCAGCTGTTTTTTTAAACCAAAGTCGTGAGTAAATTTATGCATGAACACCGAGACAAACAAGCATAACATGATCTGAAGTAGGCTTTAATTACCTTTGCATTGGCTGACTGGAGGGGTTTGCACTTTACAAGCACTAGGGAGCGACAGAGCCATAGTTTGGTTAATGGTGATACCCAGTGAAGGACCATTGTTATTGAGCAGCGAGCAAAGGCATTGGGGTGATGTTTGGATGACATTTGCTAACTGCGAGCAGCAAGTAGATGATGGGGTCGTTGAATTCCCTGTAACATAGTTGAGGCATGAGGCCAGGCTCGTGAGTACACTGTTGCAGCCTGATTGAGCCATGGCTCTACCATACAGCATGCCCACTAGGACCATGACTAGGCCTATGCCAATCCTACTTGAAGCCATTGATCGTCTCTGGAAGTTTTGGCTGCCTGAATGTTCAAGAGGAGAGAAGATGGTCGAATATTTTTGGTTGGAATCAGAGGCATGAAGCTTGAGAGGGAAGAGAAGAGATTTAGGCTTATATAGGAAAAGCTTGTGGCATGGAGACGAAAGCTATTTGTTCTGATGACCTACTTCAACTAAATTAATGGTTAGTTTAATAACTGAACACTAGAGATTTTCCTAGTATTGGCAATTGTAAGATTTACATTGGCTGCTTATAAGATCAATCTCCACGTCTGAAGCAACATATGACTTGTGTTTAATTGTGTATGAAGGAAGAAGGAAGAAGGAAGAAGGAAGAAGAAAGGGACGACACGTTGAAGGTAGTTATCACTTTGAGCACTCGATATGATACGTTCAAATATGGAATCTTCTCTCAAAGACTGAAATCTCTACCTTTTATCTTTTAAAAAATTGAGAAGTTATGAAGGAGTTATATGGATAAAAAAAAAACATTTAATTAGACCATTTCCAGATATAGTCAAATAGTGTAGGCATCTGAGTCTAAGATTTAAGAGATGTGGGGATTTGAACTTCACTCTGCAATCGATTGAGCGCCAATCTCTAACTGCTAATGTCCATGTTCAACTCCCAATTACAGTGCAAAGGTGCTGATTTAATTGGTTCACAATGGCTGTATCGAACACTTTTACGTTCTATCATCATCTGTTAAATGTCCTCCTAATGATGTTTGCTTTCCGCCTTGCAGCTTCCGGCTCTCTATGTATATTATGTACGCATTTCTTTATGAAATTTAGTATAAATGTTTCATCAGCAAAAGCTCCAAGAGCTGAATGAGACATGCTTGCTGGCTTATCGTTCAAATCATAATCACCGTCAAACCTTATTTTCACAAGACTTTTTGGCAGGTCCCGTCTTAGCTTAGGCCTGGGGCCAACTCTTCCACCTCCATCTGCTTCTCCTCTTTAAGTCCACGATGTAATTTGTTTTCAGATCTTAATAGAGCTAAATCGATAGTAAAGAATAATATCGTCACTAAACGGGGGAAAAAGCCAGTAAGGAAATCAATGGGGAGATTAGTCTCTCGCATTTGAAAAAAAATAAAAATAAATCAGTGGACTGGCTGTCTGAACTCATATGAACGGCATCATTGTCCTAACAGCCAATTAAAAATTTCTAGTATCAGTGTCTAATAGGCCCTAAATTTGATTCATGAACTAACCCATTCAACCACAATAGCTAGCTACGAAGCAAAGAAAAATCAGTCCAGCTATAAATCCATAGTACAAGTCATCGACAGGCCCAATATCAAGGCAATATGGATATGCATATAGTAGTTTAATCAATTTAATTTTATAGCAGAAATTGGAAGAAAGGGAAAAGAAAGAAAAAAAAA